>JAJIZL010025336.1:152142-180477 GCA_023969395.1 Amblyomma maculatum
AGCTTTTCCTGAATATATACTTCCAAGTTCAGATTGTCATTTTCTGATGGCGGACACGGACAGCTAAACAAAGGCGAGAAGTTTAAAGGATGCTCAAGCTCCGCCTTAACAGTAGACGTGACAGCGCTGTTAACACCGCATTTTAGTTCCGCTACAATCAATTTCTGTTGAAATTGATTGTTTTTTAAATATGAATAACTTCTGACAAACTTCTTCACACATTTTAAGCAAACGTCAGTCATACGCACCACAATGCGCTCACTAAGTGCTCCTCTAACTGGCTTCGTAGCACCAACCACTCGTTGCCTATGCGTTACATGCCCGCTTTGCATGTGTAGTACCTGGGTTTGAACTCCTATGGCGGCAAATATGAATTACTTCTATCTTTTTAAATAAATATTTAAAGAAATCTCGCCAATTTGAAACCTCCTTTAATTCTTTACAATAACTTGAATGTGTAGTGTTTGAAATTCCCGCATGAGGTCATGTAGCGTTGAGGTCTCGTTTCTTTCGGTTAATCAGAATTTTTCCACGGCTGCAGGACGGCAAAGACCCCACCGTCTTTTGCGCGGAACCACCTCCTTAGGCTATTGCATAAAAACTAAGTTATTAAAAGAATTCTTGACTTAAAGGAGTATACAGACCTAATATTTGTTTGAATGTTTTATGCCTTGTAAAGATGCGTAAGGTCTTACTACACACAAATCACCGCAAGCTATTTGACTGTCATTATATAAATTATAATGAAATTTCATTTCTCCAAAGCTTCGATTTAGGCTTCAAAAACCGAGAGTTGGCGGTGATGTTGAAGTGGCGTTCAGGTCAAGAGGAGGGGCGGTGGAATAAGTTTGATATAATCATCTTACATTCAGCACAACACTGAAGACAACCCGCCTTAGTAATCCCAAAAAAGTGAATAAGCAGCAAATAAATTCTCCTTGTGTTCTTTACGCCACTTTTGCGGCATAGCGATCGTTCGGCTGTTGAAACATAAACCTAAACTGGCGAATAAGGAAGTCAGATTATAAATTATTTAGCACTCGAAAGAAGAAAGCGTGTGGTGATTCGTGTACAGTAACGTATTACATAGCCCCTATCAAGAAGAAATCGAAAATTTGATTTAATTGCTCCTTTCAGCCATTGGTCCTGTTTTCGTGCTACAAAGATACTGAATAGGACACAAAGCAAGTGATTCACACGAAACAGATACAGCACAAACAATACCTTGAATACAGATAAGGAATGCAAGAGGTTGAGCGCTGACCAACAAATTTACTGCGAGCGGCTTGCGTGGCACATGTTACATATACATGCTTTCCGAGGCACAGAAACCATTCGCACATTAGAAGAAGTGAGCTCCTTATCAGATATTCTTCTCGCTGACGCATTCTTCAACTGGTCTTCAAAGTCTAAAATTCCTCATACCTCATGCGACTGGCTTATTGCACTTCGTAACAAGATTGCTCTCATAATAAACGGTGTGGTCCATGCATCAGAGTTAATAAGAAAACATCCTATTCTTGCCGTTCAAGTATATTTTTCAACCTCTTCGCATACTACTTTAATATTGTGTTCATGCATATAGTCCAATTAAGCCTCTAATCAGGGTCATTAAGTATGGTCAAGATGCCACGAGTGCTGTCCACATGCCTAACACACTATGTTGAAGCCCATGGTTTTGTCAAGCTGTCAAGCGGCGGTTGTTTCGCGAACCTCCACATTCATTTATACAGTCCGGAGAAAACTAGTATTGCAATGAAATATCAATACTGCAGCAAGTTCATTAGTTAGCAGTAATGTAGACAATGGGAAGGCCAGCTAATTATTGAGTAAAATAAACCTAGTGGCCATACGAAAAATAAAGCAGTGTTTGTTATGTTGTGTTTCTGCAGTGGGTGAATGCAGGAGTTCCTTCATGGTGCATGCCACTTATTTATGCCTTTGTACCGCACATTCATCTTCCCCTGCGAGCAGCTACCATCAGTAGCTTTAGTTTGTATTATAGCTGTCTACTAGAACTTCCTGGCAGTATGGAACAGTAACCAAACGCCAATGATTTGCACTGTTAGGAGGAGGCCCACTGGCGAAGGCCCTGTTGTGCTGCGTGGGGGCCAGCGAGAGCGGTAACCTGCCTCCCGACGGCCTGTGTGACTACACTCTCGGCCACCACCTCTACACGCCCTTCCACGGCGGCTTCTTAGGTAGACCCAATATGGAACACCTAGAGTTCGTGGAGGCGGCAGCCAAGCACATCAAGACAGAATACGGCCACAGTTTTCCCGTAAGGTGAGGAAGTTGTTTTTGTGAGCGCCAGCCGGTGCCTTTTTTCATGCAAAAGTAATTCAAAGGCTCGCATGACGTATGTTTAGCGATCCTATTTTTGCACCCGTCTACGCAGTTTACCGAGACTAGAACAAAGAATATCAGTCGTTTGCAGCAGTAATCCCATCCCATATGCTATCGGGTGGCATGGCCGCCACCCTCTCGATGGTGATTTGTACAGAGGTCGCGATGAGGCACTTGCGTCGCTGTCCATATGTGACCACCAAACACAATAAATGCTGACCGCCATACAACCTGCTTGATAGATCGCCTCAGGCGTATCAAAGTACAGGTGGCTGGATTCGCATCTACCCTTTCGTAAACTGCACAAATACTATGGTACACTATGCGCTTTTGAATTCCTCTAGTTTTAATATGCAGTACGAGTCTCGAACCGGGTTAAGTGGAGAATTATGGGAGAGGCCTTCGCCCTGCAGTGGGTATAGTCAGGATGATGATGATAATGATGATGATGATGACGCGTCTCGAATCGATCCCGGAAAATCATGGTGGGCACAAATGTTCATTATCTACATGGACAACAATACGTCACGGCACGTTTCTCGCAGCCGGGTTACCTCCATTCTGAGGGATCTGGACAATGAGGCTGCCCAGGCTAGTGCTTCGTACTACTGGGAGAAACGGTTCTACCACTACGGGTTCGCAGACATCGGCCTCGGGGCAGGATACAAGGAAATAAAAAACATACTCACAGCTCTGAAGGTGAGTGTTTCTTTTTCTAGGCTATGGGGGCACCGCGGTTACTGCCTCAAATGCTTTTAGAAAGCAGGAAGCTGCACCCCTTATGAAGGACTAGATGAACCCATTTGCGATGACGTCGAATTGCTGCTATCTTCCGGGTTATGTCCGCGCACAAAGAAAGATACTTTTTATGGCATGACTTGCCCTGTCCCAAAGCTACGCCGCTACATTTGACACAATCTTTCAATGTCATGTGTCCACCTCATTTTCTGCCGCCATCAGCTGCGTTCCACTTCATTTTGTAACCATAGCGTTGGCTCAAGGAGATGTCGACTAGCTCTACAGTGTGTCGTACGCCATCTGTAGGTTTCCGTAATGACGCCACCAATTGTAAGGCTCCAATCCGTGATAATAGTTATTTCAACGCTACACATAACATTCCTTTTTGCACTGCACGCTGCAGTGTCATCTGATTTAAATTTTTCCTTTGACATCCAAATATCCGTGCCATATGGGACCACAGGTAGAGTATGACCGTTATCGTATAACAGTGGAGTGTTGTTCAGGGACTTAATGCATGACGAGTGTTTTAGGCAGACATCTGAGTCATGCCTTGAAGGAAGAGGTGGGGAGTTAAAAAAGACGGAAAATTCATGCAAATGTATAACGCAGAGTCTAGTGCGTGTCTATGTGTCTGCAACCCACTTTTGCTTGTGACGACGGTGTTGAGCTTCAACCATTCGCTCCCTCATGATGCACTGCAAAAGCGTGTGCAGTACAGGAGGCTTTGCAGGTAACTCGTACCTACCCCCCCCCCCTCTTCTCTAGCAGATGCACTGAAACGCTGCCGAGATGTATTCTTTTTGTTAAGGACCACAGTAATCCCCGTCAGTCTATCCACCAACTTACTTGGGGCCTGCACCAAGTAGTCCTGCACCTCGGTGAACATGCATGAGGCCCCGAATATCTGGTGTCTAGAGGCGCATCTTAACGGGGGAGTTCACTCTGTTTCTAGTCTCCTCCTCTTTCTAGAACCTTTCGACTACATGCTCATAGTGACTGGAAGTATACAGGAGCGCGATCTTGTGAAGCCTTCGGTTTGTACCACTTAAATTTCGGGATAAGCACTACCCTCCCGGTAATACAGTTGAGGTTCGGTGTGTTGCCAGGGATATTTTACAGATAAGGTATCCCACTTCTACAGCTCGCCAGTTCGCTGAATTAGTATATCATGGTACGTACGTGCCCGCCAATTAGTACAGTGTATGCTTCATTTCTCCTCCTCATCTCACTTTGCCGTATAACGTATGTCGCTTATTGCCCATTAGTTCATTAAACAGCCCTGCAAAACTAGCGTCACTACTTAAGGTTGTAACGTTAGCTTCATCAGATTCAGTTACAAGAAGGGGTCCATCCTCAGCCAGGCGTACTCAGCCCCTTCTTAGTGTTACATGTCTGACCGTCGCTTTTGTGCGTCCCTTAGCAGCGATTGAGGACTTAGGACCGGGGATAATTCATGTACTCCCATAATATGCAAGTAAAGACAACCAGCAAAAATGATGCTACACAGTGCTGAAGAATTCAAGTACACAAGGCTGGGGTAGCGGAAAACCGCCTACACCTGCTCATCGCAAAGTGAATCCTGTACCTTTCTTCAAAAGCAGCTAAAGAGATTTCACACAGAAGCGGGGATCACCCGAGAGCCGATGCCAATACCACGTTTCTGGATACCACCTTTCCGGTTTCACGTACAGGTTTGTGTACGTGAATTCTTTCGTGCTGTGTAGCGTATTTTTGTTGGTTGTTTTTTCGTTGCATAATGAATCAACTAGGTCAGAAAAGTCATGACAGTTTAAAAAGTAATATATCAAAAGAAGAGCCTCTATCAGAAGCATCCTCACCCCATCTCCCTCAACATCACCCGACAACGCACCATTAGATGACTCTGTGCAGGCCGTGGTTGGCTGGATCATGACGTACACTGAGCCTTCACCGGAAGTCCCGGGCTCCTACCTAACATGTCTTGAAGAAAAATGTCTGCTAGAGGGCTATGCGTGGTTAATTACCTATGAGTCGCTTTCTTCGGAACCGCTTTCATCCACGTAATTAAATGGCTGTAATCATTGAAAAAAGTGATCTTTGTCTAGCTGTGAATGTGATACCGGAAATAGTTGAGCAGTGGATTGCGCAATGAAGTAAGCCGTTTATAACAGGCGTTTTTTCTCGACCTCCATAATGAAATCATGTAGGATGTCAAATATATAGGATGACAGCGACGCAAGAGATGCTCTCTCCTTACTTCTTATGCGACTGAACATCATCACGATCATCAGCCTGCTTAACCCCCCCCCCCCTGCAGGGGAGAGGCCTGTCCTGTACTCTTAGGGCTAACCGAATCCTATAAACCTATGCCAGCTGCCACCCAATTGAACCGGCAGACTTCCTAATTTCACCCAACAAGTGAATTCTCTGCCGCCCCTTTTACTCGCCTTTGCTCGAAATCCACTCATTTTTTCTAAGCGAACATCGGCTACCTTCCCTTCTCATTACATGTCCTGCCCCATTCTTTTTGATCTCGGCTAAAATACCTGTAGACATCTTTGTTACATGGCGCGTTCAGACCGCTTCCTTTCTCTCAACGTTACACCTACTAATTTCCTTTCCTTAATTTGTTGCATTTTCCTTAGTTTAACAAGAACGCTTTTTGTTATCCACTACGTTTTGTGCCCCGCGGGCGAGTACAGGTGATGTACACCTTTTGCATGCTTTTTAGTTTAGGAATACTCTTAAACTGCTATTCATGATCTCAATGTAGCTGTCTTATATGCACTACAACGGCTACATTCGATTTTCAGAACTGGAGCCAAACTCTTCGGGTTGTCGAAGTGCTTAATTTAGTTTACCAACCTCTGAATTGTCATGCGATGAAGACCCCAGATGAGGGGACCCCGATAAAGTTATGGGGACACTTAAGCTCCGCCTTTCCGGTTTTGACGCGAGACCGTTAATAACTCTCATCCGCGACTCCTCTTGCGGACCCTCTGTCACGTATGCACATGCACGTTAATTCCTACTCTATCATTTACTTATCTGTCAATATGTGCATCATTCATCTCACTGTTATACTTTAGCATGCAGTCATATGCTAGGCATAATATTACATGAAAGACTACTCGATAAAGATATGTCCCCGCTTATCAGTGGCCTAGCCACAAATATTTTTTGCGGGGCACTTACAGTTCACCGGTCGAAACATATGGGTGAGAAAGGGCTGAAAGAAGAGGGCATCCAGTACCCAGACATTTTAGGAGGGGGAGCACTAAGACCGAAACACAAACCACCGCACCCCCCGCCCCCCTGCTTCACCTCTGCCACTTATTAACTAAGCCATACGAACGTGCCTGAATGGCCTGGAGGTAGCATGTCTGACTGAATGCATGCGTCCTGAAGTTTAGGTTCTCTTCATTCTGCCATTTAAAATAAGATGCCAGAGTTGACAACTGCCAAATCGATCATGTCACGTGACACACAGTCCTACGACCAATCAGTACGCGCTCCTGTCTGCTGCCAGAGAACTACAAAAGCCATGCCTTGATTTAGCGTTTACAACGCCGACAACGTCGGTTTTTGCGGTGAAGGTGTCTTTAAAGGTGTCGCGTTAAAATAGCTACAACTGACCAAGGAATTCACTTTCAGGTCACGCATATTATAGAAACAATATTTGCATTTACACTTTCTCACATTCCTTTCCGGGGCTGAAAAGTACAATGAGTAGTAAAATGTCCTCCCAGCAATCGCTCAAAGCCAAAACGTAAGTGTGATGTCACGCTACTCGTTTATTGTGCATACGTCGAAACATCGAGGCTTTTTGCTTCTGTGTAAAACGTGACGTCACCCGTTCTACTCCTCCCTCGCCCATGCAGAAGGTCAAGGAGCTGGTGGCTTCCTTAGAGAAACGGGACGACCGACGCAGCTACACAGTGGTCGCCTGGAACGAAAAGAATACGAGCTTGCTTCCGGACGCAGTGGAAGCCATGCGGTACGTACCCGCAAAGGTCCCGCTTTCTTTACTGCCACTGCGTCGAGGGTGAGGGAACCTTCTCCCCGTCAGCAAGCTACGAACGACTTCCTAATATTTCATGGCCGGATGCTCTGATTCGTCTCGTGTTGTTGCCGGTCCGCCCTTGAGCTGCAGGAGATATGAACACCAGATGTGGCTTCGCCATCAGCTGTCTACCACATTCGGACTATAGGCAGTCATGTTTGGGACTTCCCCACTACGGTCGGTGGCAGCTATAAGTATTTCTTTTGCCTCTTGCTGACACTCTTTATCTTTCCGATTAAGGCACGGTTGGAAAATATTTGTATTCGTCTTTGCGCTCGACACAGCGTGGCTTCGTAGGTATACTTTCTGCAGCCGTCATTTCTAGTTCTGATTAAACATATACGATTGCTCTCTGAAAAAGGAAAGTGGAAACAGAATAATGAAATATGACACTATAGAGAGTTAAAATATATATTAAGGGCACACACACGGTACTTTCATAACAAGGCAAGTGTCGCCGACGGTCAGTGAAGTGAGTAGCCACCGAGGCTCCGATTTTAATGGAAATCGTGTAGTTACGAAATCGCAGATAACGAAACTCGGGCTATCCGAGCCCAAGGTGGTTCTCGCCTTGGATGTGAAGGGTGCTTTCGACAACGTGAAACACAGTGTCATCCTCGCTCACCTCAGCGAGACACAATGCGGACACAACACGTTTTATTACGTGAAACCGTTCTTAACGAACCGCGACGCCTTTATCCGCATTCAGGATCAGGAGCACTGTCCTTATACTATGGGTACGCGGGACACGCCACAAGGCGCAGTGCTCTCCCCACTATACTCTTTAATTTGGCAATGCTTCATCTCCCTGCCCAACTAGGGTGAGGTTCAAGGTATACAGCATGCGCTGTATGCCGACGACATCACCATTTGGGCTACAGAGGGCAACATTGGCCAACTGGAGGACTGCCTGCAAACAGCGGCGGGCATAGTGGATCGCTATGCTACGTACTGTGGTCTCCGGTGCTCTCCTCAAAAATCGGAGTTTGTGCATCTACGCCTCTCGCCGAGATGCAAGACACCAATACTTCTCTCTCTGACTAGTGGACCCATGCGCGAAGCCACAGAGGTTAGAGTCCTCGGACTCTTTATTCACCAAAATCGTCACGCTGACACAACACTAGCCAAGCTTCGCAAGGTTGGCGACCAAGTGGGCCGCATGGTCCGCCGCGTCTCCAACAAGCGTGATGCGACTCGCCCATGCTTTTGAGACGAGTCGAATTTTTTATTCAACTCCATACCTGCACTTGCGCAAGCATGATGAAAACATCCTGGAGGTCACTCTCCGCAAGATGATCAAGAGGGCGCTCGACCTCCCGATCTCTACCTCCAATGCGAGGCTCTGTGCACCGGGAGTGGTGAACACCTATCGGGAGCTACGCGAGGCGCATCTCACTAATCAATACACGCGTCTTGCCCAGACCGTGTCCGGTCGTCGCTTTTGGACCGGCTACATATACAACACAACCATCACAGTGAGGAAAGGGTACGAGTGCCAGAGCTATGGAGAGGCGCCCTTCATGTTCGACCCCTTCCTACCAAAATGGACAGAGAAGACCACAATGGACGGCGTCAGGCGCGGGCAAATGCCCTGCAACGCCATTATGGCTCTAAAACACAATGTTTTCTATGTAGATGTTGCGGGCCCGCACCATTCCAGGGGATAATGGTACACTGCTGCAGTCGTTCACAAGGAAAGACAGGTGGATGGCCTCACTTTTAAGGCCCCTAGCGCAACCCACGCGGAGGAGGTAGCAATCGCCCTGGCTGCCTCCCACCCTCAATCTAAATTCATCCTATCCGACTCGCGAGGGGCTTGTTGGAATTATGAGTTGGGCTAGATAACGCCTACAGCACACAGAATACTTCGGAGAGCAGCTCGGGATCAGGATCCCCAGACCCGATTTCCCATTTGGGCTTCAGGCCACAAGGGCCTACCAGGGAATGAGGCCGCCAACTCGGCCGCCCACGCACTCACTAACCGGGCCCTCGGCGTAGACCCTACCGATCTGGTCCAGGACACTTATCCTCTCTTAACTTTTCAAGAAATCTGTGCCTATTACCGCGGGACTCGCACTGTCATTACCCGGCTCCTCTCAAGGGGCTAGGGAAAGCGTGCGAAAGAATACTGCTTCTACTTTTTACTAATACCCTACTGTGCCCGGCAGTACTCAAACATTTCAACCCTTTCTTTTCTGATCTCTGCCTTTTCTGTGGAGAGGTGGCTGACACCTTTAACATGATCTGGGCATGCCAGCTAAATCCTTCTCTTTTACCCATAACGCCTTCCCCTACGCGAGAGGACTGGGAGGCGGCCCTGCTCGGCTGCCTGAATCTAGCGGCACAACAAGCGCTGGTTCAGCGAGCTCGTGTGGCGGCCCAGACCAATGAAGTTCCGGAATAAGGGACTCCACCTAGTATTGTAAGGGGAGCGGCCCACTAGGGGTGGCTCTCCAAGCAACCTCTCATTTTTTAATAAATGCTTTCCACCACCACCACCGCAGACTAGCAAGAGGTAGAGGTGACAAAACGTTGGTTAGTACGTGAACGTGAACGGTCGAGCAAAATCGTGCTCCTCGTCGCTTCCCGTAAAACGCCGACCTCGTAACAAGAACACAGTCCTTCGCAGAGCCCGCAAGGCCCTACATTCCGGTTCTTTTCTTGCGCCGGTGTTGCTTTGCCGTAAGGCGTATTAAGACAAAAGCCTTCCTAGCCTCATGAGTGTCCGTCCGCGAGAAGTTCCACACTTCTTCGCGAGATTCCGAGAGATACCGCGAGGCTGTGACGTCATCACATACTGAAGTCATCGGCCATGATCAGGCGTGACATCATGACTGGATATGGCGTAATGACGGCATCACATGCAGGCATGTATATTAACAGGAACTGGCGTATCGTGGCGTAACATTCAGTCATGACGTCACTTCTGGTCATGACTGGTGACATTACCAAACGATTCACGCATATGCGAAGCTAATTCCGCCGGGCGTCCGTGTTAAATTTTTCATTTGGCGCTTCCTCGAACGCCGCACCACACAGAATACAGAAGCAGACGCAGTAAAACAGCGGTGTTTTAAACAACTGCTTTCGCCTCATCGCACTTTAGTGAGCCGGTGTCACTAAAGTGGTCCCTAGAATTATTTTTTTTCCTAACGGTGAGATGGCATATCGCACAGGGCTTCTATACATCGGCTATAAATGGGGCACAACTTGTCTATATATGCTCGGATTGTCAAACCACAATGTCTTGTAAACGGGGACAAGATATCCCGCTGCTTCTTGGAAGGGCATGCTCAAGGCATGGCATTTGTATTAGTAGCATTTGCGTATTGAAATCCTGCAGCTTAATGTTCACCTTTCCGGCTTATTGTCGTTATCTTTCCAAAGCTTCTTTGTCATTTCAAAGCAGTACGCACTTAGAACCATAACATCGAAAGCGTCTCGCATGCAGCGATTCCTGCAAAATCACTTGCCACTCGTGAGCTTGTACTCCGTATTATTCAACGCAGTCATGTGCGAAAAAAGGCAATGGTCGCTTTCCTTGTCAGTTAGCTCGTTTTAGAATGAGTGTATCGTTATTGTTGTTGTTATGGCTATAGGAAGAAGCAAAAGAAAATGCACCGGCCCGCTACTGGCTCTGTAGCTGAGCCACCTCCGCTGCCTCGTGCGGACAGAAGAGAAAATAGAAAAGAAAGGAAAACGAAGAGGGAAATAAAGACGCGCGCCGCAACAACAGCCGTCGTCCACCACTGAAGCACTGGCGGGTGCAATGACGGCTCACAACAAATAAAATTAGGTGGCTGGTTAGCCCCCGCCGCAAGCGGCGTTGACCTACCGGCCCAGCCCCGTAGGGCCAGGAAGTGCCACCCTTCACCACCTCCGCGTCACCTCTGAGTGTATTAAGCCTCACCTCATCGTTTGCCTACATTTGAAACAAGGAGACTGGCTCTAATTTTATGCGACGTAAAATTACCCCTAACGTATTCAATACCCTCTTCCCTGATTCTGCAAGTGTAGTGTTCGCTGGTGCGCTTTAGTGCTCCAAACATATTATCAAGATGTCGCCATTTTCTCAAATTCTTCGCGTATTGTGATACAATCTGCTACATTCTATTCAGAACTTCCTGCAAACGCAAAGTGTTTTACTGCCCCCAGGTTGTCTGCTGAAAGCATCTCGCACTCAGCATATCAATAAGTCACTAGCGCTGTGCGGTTTTCCTTTCAGGGAGATGCTCATGCCGGACATGATCGTTGTCCATGGCCACCTTGTTCTGACGCACGGATATGGAACCACGAGAAAATCATATGGACCGAACAATATCTACGTTCTGGAGAAAGACGGCCATTATGTGCAAACAATGGTGTGTGTCCGTTGGTAGTTTTTGACCACTCGCGTAATCTTAGGTATAGGCATGATTAAATGTAGACATAATACATAAATGAAGACGGTTATATTTTGTTTCGTAAAAGAAAGCATTAATGATAGAAATGCACAGGCAAGCAGGCCTATATACTGGGAAAGGGATCCTATGGACCTATAGAAGAGACACCCTGATTAGTCAGATAGCGCTGCAATACATTATGTAATTGTTCATATCATCTCCCCTCTTTGCTGTCTTTCTGTATAGTAATGCGACAGCATTAGGGGGCCTGTTCATACAGAACTCCGTCGTCCGTACTACAGAAAAATTGTCATTTGCCGTCAGGGAACATATGGGTTGGTAACGTCACATATCTCACTGTCCACTGAGTGCTCCGCCATGTGATGTGACATTGTAAAGTAAGCCATCAACCTCTAGACCAGTTAAGGAATTGTTTGGCCTTGGCAGGTCACATGGCAGTGCGCTATTTGATTGCAGGGTGTTTGACATCATGAGGCCATGTTACATGGCCCTATTTGAGGGTGCGCTGGCAGTTAGCAGATGCACTGGTCACATGACGGTAGAATGAATTCACAACGTTCTCTAAGTGCCGAAATCTCTTTTAAAAACGGAATAAAAGCGAGAAAAAGCCCGTTTGGCTTCAATCAAAACACCCATAGCAGAAGCTTTGCTTCCATTCCTGTCGCATTCCACATTTTAGGTAACATTAGTGCCCCTTAATTTTTTCATGCTATTGGAACATTGGAAATGTTTTAAATCTGTGCTGTTGTTGTTGTTGTTGTTGTGGCTGTCGGAAAAAGGAAAAGAAAATGCACGGGCCTCCTACTGGCTCTGTAGCTGAGACACCTCCGCTGCCTCGTGCGGAGAGAAGAGAAAACCAGAAAAGAAAGAAAAAGAAGGAGAGAAAGACGCGCGCCGCAATACCTTAGTACACAACAGGCTTGCAGGTGTATTTACAGGTTATAGGTCCAAACTCTGGAGAGGAAATAACACCTACTAAGACTATATCAACGGATAAATTATCAGCTTGTGCACAAAATCTAGGGTACAAATAATATTACCAAGATTTGCAAAGAAGAGAGACAAATAAATTAACTTTTGTAGGCTATGAATAGAACCACTGCGAAATGAAACAAGGAGGTTTACTTTAAATGGTTTAATATTCCCAAAGTGACTCCAGCTATGAGAGACGCCGTAGTGCATGGCTCCGGTAATTTGGACCTCCTGAGGTTCTTCAACGTGCCCTGACATCGCACAGAACACGGGCGCCTTGCTTTTCGCCTCCATAGGAAAGTGGCCGCCGCTGCCTGGATTCAATCTCGTATCTTTGGGCCCTACAGTCGAGCGCCCTAACCATTACACCAACGCGCGCGATTGAAACAAAAAGATGTGGCATTCAACACAGTGCCGTAGTAACATTTTCTCCAGCCTAACAAGGATATGTTAAGGATATGTTAGTATGGCTAGCTTGCAGTTACTAAACTGCACTTTTAGTGGAAAATAGAGAGTGCAGAAATCCCAATAGGATAGCGGTTATTATATTCTTTGTTCAAGCAGGAGCTTTGATGACAAAAGCAAAAGATAAACCTTATTTATTATATGTCTAAACCGGTCACAAAATTAGAACGCGCAGCAAGCCGACCCTTGCTGTCCACACGGAGAAAAGACCATTAGGATCCAAGTCCTCACATTAGGTGCCCTACTGCATCAGTTTCTTGTTAAACGCTGCTGGCTGTTTCTAGGAAGTGTTCAATAACTGAAAGCGCCTCTGACATGTCGCAACCAGAACACCTCGTCATGCTGAAGCTGCTGAAGGCGTAAACCTGAATACTTTTGTTGTGGCTGTATGAAGAAAGAAAAGAAAATGCACGGGCCTGCTACTGGCTCTGTAGCTGCGCCACCTCCGCTGCCTCGTGCGGACAGAAGAGAGAAAGTAGAGAAGGAAAGAAAAAGACGAGGGAGAGAAAGACGCGCGCCACAACAGCCGTCGTCCACCACCTAAGCGGTGGCGGGTGCAATGACGGCCTACAACAGGCATGGTGGCCGGCTAGTCTCCGCCGCAAGCGGCGTTGACCTACCGTCCCAGCCCCGTAGGGCCAGGAACTGCCCCCCCCCCCCCCCCGCCCCATACAGGCTTTCGCCTCATCACACATTTCATCGCACTTAAATGGTCGAAGCGCCCTCTAAAATTTTTGTTCTTCCTTCGAGCTGTACTGCATAAATCGCGCATTGTTTTTTTTTTTTAAATCCATTTGTCAGCGCCGCGAGAACCAACGCGTTTTTCACATCAACCCTGGCAAGGTATGTTCGCCGCCGTCATGGAGCAAATTCTTCTCGCATCGAATACCATAGACCCTTAAAACATCATGCACTTATCATACCCCTGCCCTCGTAATAAATTCATCTTTCTTTACTGCATTTTTATTTACTTCACCTCCTTTAAATGGACAGTTTGCTTCCTGTGTCATCTACTGCCATGAATTTGCATGACTGAACACAGAATCCAGTCAGGAATCTTGAAAATAAATAGATGGCTAACTTCTAGTTTTTTCTCCTTATCTCGATTATCTTCAAAACGTAAGGTTTAAAGAAATTGGTTCTGCGCGCCGCACAGGTAGCTGCTTGCGAACTGCAGTACCAGTATAAGCAACGCAACTAGAGCGGTAAAGATTGCACCGATATGCTTTCCCTCCGCTCTCATCAGATACGACTGTCAGCGCGCAGCAGTAACAAAGTGCTGCTTGGTTTGATGTACACGCTTCACGTTTCCACTTTAAGAGCGAAACTAACCATAAAAATAGAAAAATATACTTGGTGCTCGCAGCTAGGGGTCATTGCACGCCACCTAATTGCTTGCGCAAGAAACTGCCGACAGAAGGGAAAACATTGTAACGCGCTCCAGTTTTCCGTGATTCGTGCACTATAAAACGGTGTCCTTCGACTCGATTCCTCAATATGAGCTTCAGAGAGTGGGAGCGGAAAACAGCAATAAATGTTTCTGTGTTTCATTTCATGTGCCTTCTCAAAAGAAGCATTGCGGAAATATAACCACCTTCTTCAAGAGACGCTCGTAAATACGTCCTTGTGCGACATGTTAATAAAGAGTAATTGCTTCTCTGCTACTTTGAGGTGGTGATCAAAAAACGCCTTCTCACACAATTTGCAGGGCCAGGCAGTGGACTCCATCCGGAAGCTGAGAATCCTGAAGTTCCCTGCTGCTCTGGCATTGTCAGTATCAGTGTCAGTATATGCTTACGAGGTGACAGATTACAAAAATCTTCCAACCAGCGCCTCCAAGCTGTTCCTGGACTGTAAATACGACCGCATTGAACCATATGCAGCTGTTAATTACGTAAGTTTTCATACACAAGTGGACAGTGGACGGTAAGGAGACAGGACTATTTCACCAATTTCAAGTTGTAAGACAAGATAAAGAGGGTATCGAGGCTTGAAAATTGCAGATATATATAGGGTAAAACGCTATTAAATGAGAGCGTAGCGAAATCCGAGAAGGTACGACATGAGCATAATCAGTTTCATTCTCACCAGTGGTAAGGGGACGAGCTACTCAGAGTAGACAAAACAGAAGCAGCTTGACTTCACGTCAGTCATTGCACCGTTCTTCCTTGCGATCCACACACGCGCTCAGTCTGAAGTGCAGTTAAATTTGGAGTAGCCAAGAGAGACTTGGTTTGGCTATTTAATTCACGCCAGCAAGCAAATTGCCGGGTCATCACCAGTATTGGGCAGGCACGCAGGAATAGCCATGAAGGTGCCACGCAGGACCGTGCAAGCGACGGGCGACGGGGGAGAAAAAAAAAACGCTGAAATTTAGCCCTGCTAAACCTGGTTAGGCGAACCGAAAGCGTCTTTTTTCTTGGCTTTGTTAAGTTAGGTTTAGGTTTAGACACCGGCAGACGCGGTTTTTTAGCATTTAGATTGCCGGTAATATGGGATCAAGGAAGCCGCCAACTGCAAGAAAGCGGAACGCGTGTTACTGTGTCTGCCGTCAAATGTTTTAACTCGAGAATCAAAAGTCAGAGTTAAGAGGCCAAATGTGAAGCGATGGTACACCACAGTCGTGTCATGATTAATCTAAAAGCCACAAAGTGACATCAGGCTCGTGGATGGTTAAGCGAGCTGCCAGGATGAGCAGGGGCGATACATGACACAGTGAAGGTTCCGCTTTAAAAGAGCTAGGAGAATGTACCGGTCGAATATTTAAGGGAATCCCTCTGGGTAGAATGAAAATGTAACTGAGTAATTACTCATTTACATCCGCCCAAGTGCAGCCATACGGCTACAAAGGAAAGCTGTACTAAGAATTCCAGGGGGAATTTTGGACCATTAAAATGCGATGAGCCGAAAGCCACTGTTGCGTGGTGTTCCGAAGCCCTCCGCTACGCCACTTCTTTCTCTTTTTCACTCCCAACTTCCTCCATTTTCTTACGGCACGCAACTGTGACTGATACAACGCCCTTTCTTTCCTGTAAACCAAACTGAAAAGCCGCTGATGCCTGCTGTATTGCGTCTTCTGTAAGCTGTGTGGTGCGGCGTTCGAGGAAGCATCAAATGAAGGGCGCTACACGGACATCTCGGACGGCCGGAGGAGCCAGCTTCGTATATGCTAGATAATGAGGATAATTTTATTCTTCCGCCAGATAAGGAGGCCCCCAATCCCCGCCCTCGGCACGCCGGCCTAAGGGACGGGAGACGAGAGCTCCGCGATCAGAAGCAGGCAAGGAGGTCTTGGTTCTTCGCGGCTTCTTCCGCCAGGTGGATGGATTGTTGCTGTAGAGCAGGGACTTCGCTCCGCAGCCGGGCTTCCCAGGCTTCTCTACAATTTATATTTGCTTTAGCCCCTGGGGAGCTAGCACATTCTCAGATTATATGGTCGAGGGTCCCTCTCTTCCCATAGTGCTTGCATTTATCGTTTTCTCTATCGTCCATCTGAACATAATATGCCCAGACCGGGTTTACAAAGTTCCCAGCTTGCAGGCGCCGCAGTGCGACTGCCTCCCTATTGTTTATATTTTTATCCGGGGGTGTCACCAGCCTCCAGCTTAACCTGTAATTTTCAAGAATCTCTGTATAACTTTGCAGACGCTCGTCTATGTTCCGGCGTATATACCTGAATCGCTTGGTGACGTAAAGACCAGTCGTGATATCATGGCCGTATATGACGTCACCGTGACGTCAGTTCTTGTTTTCGACATGGCCAGAGACGACTTCCGGTGGATGTGACGTCGCAGCGGTCCTGTGGATATATTGACGTCCGCACGCTTTTTCGAAGAAAATTTGACATTTTTGACTATAATTCCTCTACAGTCATCAAACTTGGCTTCTAGGTTCAGTTTATCCTCCTCTATCTGATGCAGTTAATTTTTTTATACTGTCTTAAATTGTTACCAATTAACGAAAGCGTTACGGAAGGATGCAATCGTGGCACCAAGAATGAGTCATTAAAGGATTTCGCCTCAACATTCTATCAACACCGTCCCCACTTCGAGTTAATGACCAATTCGCTCTCGCCCTACCATCAGATCTCCCGATCGTCCTGGATAGCTCAGTTTGTAGAGCAACCGTCCAGTGAATGCTATGTCCCGGGTCCGAATTCTGCACTACGGCGAGTTATTAACTGGGCAGTTTGTAAGATTCTTTTATTGCCATACGGCGACGCTTGGGTGGATGTAATTGAGTTAATACTTCCGAATTAGGGGTTTTGACAAAGTTTACTTAAGAGACAAGGGAATAGCAGAAGGTTTTGCCATAATACCGGCACCCAGGTGCAACAAAGCTGGGCTTCCAATATATATATATATATATATATATATTGTAAGGTAACGCGAAGGTCGGAATTGGCAGATCAGGTTTTATTGGAGACCTGAAGCCCTGGTCGCACACTGTAGCCAACCACACTCCGCGATGACGATGGGTATTTACGAGAGAGCAGGATGAAGACGAAGCAGCACGTTTAGCCATGTGGAAGATGAAGCGCCCCACAGTGCTCACACTATTTTGCCAGCGCCGTTGAAGCAGCCAGCCTGGCCGCAATTAGTACGCAGGATTGCGCCGAATAAATGGCTTCATGCTTGAAACGTGGACAACTTCAGTGCCACGGTAACGACTGTCCGAAGGAGGGTAAACAGGGAAGACGCGATAGTTGACCGGGGAGGTTTTTGCAAGAACTGTGTAAGTACCAATGTAACGGTGCTGTAACTTGTCACAAAGGCCAGGAGTGCGTAATGGGGTCCAAAGTAACACCTCGTCGCCGGAACAGAACGAACCTTGACGGTGGGTTGCATCATAGCAGCACTTGCGGTCTTCCTGGCTAGCTTCCGTATTGACGCGAGCAAGCCGGCGAGATTTGGCCCCTGGGGAAAGGAACTGGTCAGGAAGAGAGGATGAGGAACTGGCATGTGTAAAAAGGAAAGAGGCATCAAGAAGGGTAGCGGGAGAACGGCTGTAAACGAGTAAAAACGGGGTGTAACCTGTGGTCCGCTGTACAGCCGTATTGTAGGCGAACGTAACAAAAGGAAGTATTATGTCCCAGTTTCGGTGGTCCTGGGCGACGTACATAGACAAAAGGTCAGAAAGCGTGCGGTGAAACCGCTCAGTCAACCCATTGGTCTGCGGGTGATAGCTGGAGGTCAATTTGTGATGTGTGGTTGAGGCCTCAAGGACTTCGGCTACAATCGTCGACAGAAATGTCCAGCCACGGTCGCTGAGAACCACTTGAGGGGCCCAATGGCTCAGCACATGAGGTCGCGACCGACCTCATGCTGAGCCATTAGGCAGGGCAGCGGTCTCAGCGTAGCGTGTTAGGTGGTCGACGGTGGTGACGATCCGGCGATTACCTCGTGCGGACAATGGAAGTGGCCCTTATAAGTCTATGCCAACAACGGCGAAAGGAGTACCAGGGTAAAGCGGCTGTAGTAGTCCCGCAGGAGGAGACGTCGGCCGTTTGCGGCGCTGGCATGGCAGACAAGAGGCGACGCATTTGCCACGCTTGAGGAGAGGCCTGGCCAGAAGAAACGGGTTTTCATGCGGTGGTAAGTTTTAAGCAAGCTTAAGTGACCAGCTGTAGCATCATCGTGGAGAGCGGATACGAGTGCGAAGCGCTCTCGGGATAACGGGGACCCAACGGATGCCTTCAGAGCAATAAATATAACGGGAGAGCACGCCGTTGTCAAGTTTGAACTTTTGGAGTTTCCTGCGCATCCTAGCGGTAGGAGGGTGAGAAGAACCGGTGAGAAGGTCGATTAGGAAACGGCAGTAGGGATCTGCTTGCTGGCGTGAAATAATGGCGTAGCGATCTGGAGCAGCACTAGGTGGCGATTCTGGGAGCGGGTAACGGGAAAGAGCATCGGCAGAAAGAGAAGAAAAATACTGATGCTCTCAGGTTGCGATAAGACTAATTTTCATTTTCCACCTTAGGCTTAGCACGCTTCTTCCGCTCAGCTCCCTAAAGATCCTGCATCCGGTGTGTAGAACCAGAACCGAGCCCAGAACGAAACCCATACTTTTCCCTGAACAGGAACCGAAATAACCCCTTATTCTTTTCGCCATCTCGGTACTAAACCCAAAACAAACGATTGCAAGTAGTAGTTCCATGCCAGTTCGATACATGGTTTATCCGTATCTTGTTAAAACTGCATAATTTCTTTTTTTGCGCACAAAGTGGGATTTTTTTGCCTGACACTGAAGGCTGATATGGACAGTGCGAAGATTCTTCCAAAACTTCAAGATAACAGAAATGCGATAAGGCTGGTGGTTGAGTAAGTCATCTATTCTTACATCGGGGTTGTGCCAATTCTCAAGCCCTCTATGCAACGCTGCCGTGAAACCTTGTGTCTAATTTTCCCATATTACTTGTTTACAGAAAGTTTTCTCAGAAATGTTAGCACTGCTACAGCCTGTATGCCAGTACTCCAACAGCACGTCAAAACTGTGAAAGTTATAAGGGAAAGCAGGCAGTATGTACACTTAACGCAGCGTATACCTGGCGCACTCACCAGAGAACTTTCGTTGAACGCAGCGTTGAACCTGAACCCTAACCGAACCCGAAACAATTCCGCGGTACGGCAAGATGCACGCAATTGCTCTTCCTCCCAATTCATTCATCTATCAGTGCCTCCATTATATTCTTCAACATAGAGAAAGTAGACGAGTAGGTCTCAACATCCGAAACGCGGATCCTGGCACAATACGAACGCCAGGATGACGTAACAGCGCAGCAGAGCTTCTGCTGCTTGCTGGCGGATGAAGTATCGTCTTCGTAAAGCGTAGTGAGCGTAGTCTGGCTGATGGTAGTGATAATGTAGCAAAATAGTTTCATTAACGGCAATACCGGCAATGGAAAAGTAACAGAAAGCAAGAAGTGCCGGCACTTCGAACTACATGGTCATTTTTTTGCTGGTGACTCTCAGTTAAGGTGACATCAAAAGGCGCATGCAATGGGTGTGAGTTCAGCGCGACCGTATATTCCCCGGCGCAAAGCCATTACTACATGTTACGTGCGGGAGTGGGGGGGGGGGGGGGGGGGGGGTTATGGGACGTCAAGAATGCCATTTTATTGTTTAGCGTGTACATTCAACACTAGAGGTGTAAGCAGGGGACATAACCTGTTTTGATAGTACGACGGCCTTTCACACTGCTCTTAAAAAAAATTGCCAGCCTCTGTGATGTTGGTGCATACTCCCTTAGGTTGAGGGTGTCGGAGAGGAAAACCTCTTTGCAAAAGAAGTTACTCGCGACTAGCAGCGAGGTACCCTGTTACAAGGGGCATGGCCGAGTGGTGAAGGAGAAAGAACTTTAAAGTGCCAGTTGAGATCATTTGCATCTCTGATACTGTTTCCGCACTCGAAATTATCACAGTAAGCATTATTTTTTTCCAAACAGTTCTGTCACAGACCCGGAAGCGGTTTATTTAGAGATGTCGATTACAACTCCACGTACCACTTTAAGTTCGTCTACGACGAAATGTACGGAACTTTGCAAATATGGGACACCGAAGGAAGTCTCCGAGCTAAGGTAAGTACAATGAATATCCCAGTGCGCACTATCCACGTGACAAAGAAAAATTTGGAGGACGCTTAAGCTTCGCCTTCAAGAGTGGAACGCGATAGCGTTATTGCACCTCGTTCGCACCGCCCAGCGCTACCGACACTGGTAGACGGTGCCGCTTCCATCACACGAGTCTCAAGAGCGAGCGCGCAAGGCCCTGCAATACAACACCCGTCGACCTGCCAAGGAGTGTAAGTCAATGCGCTACGGCGCAGCAATCACTGATGAGGCGCCCCGCGTCGGACTTTGCACTCACGAATCACGCGGTGAGCGCCGAGCAACGCAGCGTTCGGCGCGGCAACGAAACGTGCGTCTGAGCAAGCGGAACGAACCAAAGAACTCGGTGTCTCGGAGGGAGAAAGCCGGGTAGTGACGCGCCATGAAGGCGGACGCGATCATGGGGCTGACGCCTTGATGGGATCGTCCTCTATCTCGCTTGGGAGCACCACGCAGAAGCATGATTCCTCGGAAACAGCTCGGCACACATCGCAGGGGACGCTTTCCCAGCAGAAGAGCTACGGCGCAGCGATCACATCAGAGACGTCCGGCATCAGACGCTGCACCTAGCAATCGCGCTGTGAGCGGAAAGAGGAGCCGCGTCGCCTAAACACCACTGTTCGAGTGACGCACGCTGGATGTTTGAAGGGGAGAGAGCGAGAAAATTAAACGCAAGGGTATTGGGGCATCCTCGCACCGGTACCCGCGCGGCCCGAAGGGGAGAAGCGGGTGAGCGAAGATAGTGATCTAAAGAAAGGAAAGACGCTTGATTCTACAACCCGTGAGGGTGCACGGCGAAACGTCAGGGGCGTGTGGCGCGCCACGTGTCGGGGCAGCGCCGCACATTGCGAGGAGGGGTTCTTCTGTGTTTGCCGCAAGATGGCTCTGCATGTGCGCAGAGCGCAGAAGAAATGTAGCGGAAACGTACTTCGCTACTCGTGTAACTGCGACTTCTGTAAGTAACATGCTCATAATTACCGATATACACAGCAGTATAACGTTCTACGACACGTTTCTAAGGCAACACCGCATTCACTAGAAGCGCTTTTGTACCGCTTTCAAGCATCAAACTCGTGGCAGAGTGCCAACACTACGGAAGAGGTTTGTACGGTTTGTCCTCTCCCATACCCACCCCCACACAAAGACAGCGAATATGCGGTGAAACTTTTGCACATTAGCGCGCGAGCAGTGCAGAACACTTAGCACATACCACAATTTACTAACAAAAAACACATTGCACACAGTGCTGTCGCATTTATACCTGCGGCAGGTAATTAATCGTTTCTGCTTCCTTCGAGACGTGAAGGACCCTTTTTTACGCACTGTGTTACAGATCAGATTAACCAAACTCCTACCCGATTTTGTTGTTTCTACCGAATACGTAACAGCACGTGTTGTTGGTTTTCTCAAGGAGGTCGTAGCGGCCTGTAATTTCTTAAGTGCGCGATTCTCACGCGATTATTTAGCTGTAGTAAAGCGCAAAAAGTTGTACAAGGACCTTGCAGACGTAGTTTTTCCTGTACCACTGTATCGCACCATGTACAGTGCCAATCCCGGTAGCGACGTTTTAAAGCGCGTAAAGAGAATGCATGTGGCTCCAGGCGCAAAGTCCTTTTTCTTTAGGCTCCACACCGGAACCTTAGAGGTAAAAACCTGGATGGAGGAAAAGACACTGTACGTTCCCTGGGGTGTGCATTGTTTTTTATGCAGAAAGCCCGAAACCGTCGAGCACGTCTTCTTGGAGTGTTTGGGTGGCGTGTTCTTTTGGGACATACTGCAAAGAACACTGAAAAAAGACCTGCCACTAGACCCCCGAGGAATTCGTTTCCTATCTGTGGAAAATGATGAAGGCGTCCCTTTCGACGCAGTAATGCTGATGGGATTGCACTGTATATGGAAAGCCTGCATGGCAGCGCGATACGCCGACATTAATGCAAGGCCGCGGCACGCCAGTAGTTCTGCGAATCCGTTGCGGCGTTCGTGGCAACGCACAAGAATGTGTACCCGGTGCCCGAATGGGTATCATCGAGAATTGAGCCCCTTATGCACATGAAGAGTTTTTAGCCCCTTTACATCAGTCAAGGTTTGGCTGGAAGTTTTAGCCCATACCGACGCTATGTACATTCTTCTCAAGTGTTCTTTCACTTTTGTTGTGTAGCGATGTATGTCTAAGCAGGCAATAAAAAAAAGAACTCGTGGCTGAGTGGTAGCGTCTCCGTCTCACACTTCGGAGACCGTGGTTCGATTCCCACCCAGCCCATCTTGGAAGTTGCTTTTTATTTATAAAGTGCATGCCGGGATTTATCGCTCACGGCCAACGCCGACGACACCTGCTTTTCTGCGACACGAGCTCCTTAACGCTGTCGCGTTAAATCTGTAGAGCCAGCTAAAGAAACATTTTACTTTGCCTTTAGCGTCGCCTAGTGTGTGACGTGTCATACACTAACCGTGAAGTGGTCAAAGACCTCCTCAAAGCACTTTTCACTTGTTTCCCTTTACAATAAGGAGGTCTCGAGAAGCTTCATGTTGTTCTCACTGCTGAATAATGCGAAAAACAGCATCTGCTAGACGCTGCATCCAAAGGTGGCGTGTCTTCTACCACGTGTACCACACGCCCGACAGTCTTGCCTCAAACCTCTAGCAGCGTTCGGCTTTAACCACTGTCGTCTCCTTATGTTCGGTTGAACTGGGTTAACTCGCTTCTGCGCCGCACTTTATTTTTTTCCCTAATGGGCGTGTACTTCGGCTTCTTAAGTTTAATACCAGATTCCTCATTTTCAACTTCCCTAGTTTCTCTATTACGACGCCTCAAAAACGCCTCGGCTACCTCAACGGCCCTAGTCACGTACTTATGCCTCGACTACTACCGAACCTCTTCGTGGTTACCTAAACTTTCGTTCTTTGTCCCATTCACGAAAGCTCGACATGCTTATCAGCATATTCTGTTCACTACTATATTCTGTGTTTCTCACTTTCTTCGAAACTCCGGATGGAAGCTTCCGCTGATATCATGTACATATTTAGCTGATTTGATTTAACTTGGTCGATATGGACTGCGTCATCTTTCTTCAACAAAGCGAACACGTCGGTCGCCACACGACGTAAGAAACTTAGCAAGCGCTCTGACGACATTTTCCGAGAGAACCCATGATTCTGGCATGTCCCCTTGAACTTAAACAATAATATGGCAGAGAGGAAACATACTGAGGAGCACGCAGAACAGATTGCCACGTGCTGATAACATAAATCTCCAGTTTAGTTTTATATATATTTGATCATTACAAGAGGTAATAACTGAAGATCACCGAAAGTTTTAATCTATATGGAGAGCTTATATTTTTGTTTTCATCGCATCCTTGTCGTGTCTAATGCTACCCAGTCAATATTCGCTGTACTTACGGCGGGCGTATGTAGCTTCGGCGATCAGCGTGTTCCCGTCATGCTGCTTTCTACGAACGCGCACTTCGTCTTCAACCCTATGAATTACACGCTATAGGTAAGACTGTCAGGGTCCTGGCAGAAGTTAAACCGTTCTTATATACCACTCCTCGGAATGTGACTGATCGTCACTTTCACTCCTCGTTGCCAGGAGCGAGCACGCCTCAGACACTCTTGGTTTATGCAGGCGTCTTACGCACACCAGGATAGCTACGTATTGACTCCATGACTTGCTTTCTCGTAATGTGTCCCATTGAAGCGTGTCGGCTTGAATCTGCGCTTCTGCGGCCAAAATATTTGACATAAAGGCAACGTCGCTCCCTTTATCGAACCTACGAGAAAATTAGAAAATACTTGGTGCTGGCAAAACCGCTGATAAGATTTGTTCAACGTACGTTCCCAGAAAAACAAGTCCGCCGATTTCCAAAGAATCCAACTTTAGGATGCACGTTTGGGTCACGGTAAATAGCCGATGCAAATTGAAGTATCGCGCCAATAATTGAGTACACACTGCCCGTGCCCCGAGGCCACCAATACGCCGTTCAAATACAGCGCTGGCTACCTGGTCATGTGAACGAACCAAGCTGACGCGGCCGTAGAATTCCTGCGTGAAGTCAAGGCCGCTGGCAGAGAGAAGGGCGACAGTATGTCGGCCGCATCCAAAAGGATTAGATGCAAACTCCTAGGTTGCAACCCCCTCCTGCGGCAGCAGGTAATGAGAAAATATTGTCCGCTCGGCTTAAATTTACGGCGATGCTTTCATTTAACCACAGATGTGAAGCATCAAGTTATTTATGTCGTATTATAAACAATGTTCATAATTACTACTGGTGTTTCGATACCTCAGAGTGATGCAATTCAGTTTTGAAAGGAAACAGTCCGTGTGTATTCTTCTTGCTCTACACTTATTTTGCGGCTATATTGTCTGTGACAAATTTTCGGTTCAGGGCAGGCCAATAAACAAAATAAAATCGAGAATGATGTTTCCCAAAACGCATTTTACAGCTCCTAAAAGAGCTCGACTTGTTGGCCAGCGCTGAAGGCCGGGTAGACTCGCATTTAACTTCGTGTCATGTTGGTCTGTCCGGCTAACGCGCATAAATTGACGAGATGTTTGACGTTGGTGGCAGCAAGGTTGACGCTAAATATCGACGCCATGAATTTAGTTGCGTTTCGTCGTGATAAATTAAATAATTACATATTTCTGCCACTGCTTCAATACTAGCGCTGCAAGTCCGCTGTAATCAGTGCCTCACGACATGATCATCTTCAAAGATTCAGTGCTTAATCGGTATTCTGGCCAATCGGCTTGTGCGTTGAAAATCATGCGCTGCATTAACGACAGCTACGCTCTGCAAACGTGAAACATGGTTTGTTAAACGTTATCTGGGTCGTACTTTCGACTAAGGGCTGTTGGACACAAATAGCTATCACATGAAGGTACAAAGTTCCAACAGACATTCCCCACAGCCCAAGAACCATCTGCCTCAATAGGGATGTTTAATATTCCAATGATAGGTGGCCTAGAGCAGCTCAGCAATAATATACAAGGCCGCCAACGGCGATTTGCAGTTGTGGGAGTACATCATGCACCGATATATTTAAAACGTCTGAGTTTAAGGAGCTTTATGTTCAGCGTCCTCCTTTCTAAACCCACTTGATCAACGAGGCACCCATAGCTTTCGCTAGCTTCAATCTGAAACATCTCCGATTCTGTAGTGATTTATCTGTGTGCTCTTTACAGCTGTGCAGTGTCAAACGGAACAGCACTGACATACATTACAGTCTGGCCGTTTACAGCTTGCAGAAAGATGACTATGGTAACCACTGCTCCTACGACAACTGGTTCGGCGCCTACAGCAGGACTCAGATGGTGCGCATGCTTAGCGACTTCTTCTGGGAAAGATTCCACACCCCTGAACACGAGGCCGACTGCCTCGTCCTCGGTGAAGAGTTCTAAAATGCATCGGTCTGTCCGAGCAGCAGCACATGTCAGCAAACGCGTCTGGTCATGCCTCTTTCACTTCTGTGTAAAATACCGTGGGCTGTCCTTATCTCGGTCGCATTTTACTACGGCTATAAAATATGCTTTACCTTGTGATGTCCTTTTCTTTCTTCCATATTAATACAAGCATAGCATTAGCCGCTGCACTACCCTACTGAAAAACCAAACGTTCTACGTGGCAATAACCTCATAAAATCTCTTCTAATCGCATAGACTCTCATATGGTTCACATCATTATCATAAAATATCATACATAATTTATGATAATGTACAAGAAGCTATAAGACCTTGTGTGGTTATATGCGACGTGTATGTGATTTTGTATGTGAATTGAGTGAGATTGTGTGAGAAATGTGAGGTTTTTCCTCATATAATTTTTTTAGTAGGGTACTGGCACCTTTCGCGATTTTCTGTAACATATATAACGACACATGCGTAAGAGGCACTAAATATCCAATCAAAAACTTGTATTTAAAAGCAGCCAGTTTAAAAATATTGCATGTACTACGCATAATTGTATACAACTCTACGCTTCTTGTACTTTGATGCCTTGCGCCTTGAGGCTGCACCATGCAACCTTTACTGGGTGTTACGTTTCGCTTGCAAAAAAACATGAAGCAGGCTATGGAACCTCAACACATCAGAATATAATTATTATCATCATGAACGGGACTGTACCCACTGCGGGGCGAAGGCTTCTCCCATAATACTCCAGTTAACTCAGTCCTGGGCTAGCTGCATCCGCTTGATCCCTGCCAACTTCTTAACCTCATACGCTTACCTGACTTTTTGCATTCCCCTGAAACGCTTTCCCTGCCTTGTTATCAGATGTGTTGCCCTTTTCGACCATCATCTATCCTCTCTTCGCACTACAAGCCCTATTCATGCCTACTTCTTTTTCTTGATTTCAACTCCAGCAAATTGGTGCTCATGCTTATACAGGTCGATTAGTTTTCTGTCGCTTAAAAGATAGTACCTTGTCAATTTCCGTTATCTAAGGTACATTTAGAGCAATCTGCTGTTCATAACAGCGACGCAAGCCCCAGTAGTGGGACATAATAAATTGCGTTTGTGCGCGCATCCCTTCGAAGAGAGCAATTCCATTGAGTACAGCAGAGAATACTTGGGCTCTTTCGCGGCCGAGCTCAGCGTTCCGCGTCACTGTGGAATGCATTGCATCCGAGATTCAGCTGCAAACGTGGCAATATCTAAAGCTATTGAAGGCTGATGCACTTCGCTGCCTCCGCTAGAAGAGTAGAGGGGAAAAGTTGGCTGCGGGGAGACCATAGGAATGTTCTCTCTTTTTGGTTATGATACCCTATGATACTACCGCACTACTGCCGGAGTTAACGCCATTGTACTCCAGACGGCGGGCCGGCGAGGACACGCGCCCCCTTTGAGATATGGCCACATCAGCGTCCTCCTATCAATGGACTGTCGCGAGACTATGGGAAGTCAAGAATTGGTGTCTGAGTGTAGGAATGCATTTCACGGTTGCATTTTACTTTTTTCTGCATATCTCTGTACGTCTGCATATCACAAAAAAAACGAAGAGATTCGGAGAGCTCGAGATTTGAATCGGATTCGAACTGGCACCTTTCAGAGTGTAAGTGTGAACAATTCTCAAAATTAGACTGCCCGTATTCTTTAAAATGCAGTAGAACACTAAATTACTTTGGTCATCTGATGAGAAGAGAGGAGTCGCTGGAGAAAGATTTGATGTTGGGAAAGGTTGAGGGTCGCCGGAGAAGGGGTAGGCAGCGAACGCGATGGTTAGATGGCATCCTCGAGGCACTGCAGATGAAGTTTTGTGATGTTAGGAAGGTAGTGAGAGACCGGAAAGCGTGGCGTGACATGGTCCATAGGGTCACGAAGAGTCGGACACGACTGAACGACTGAACTGACAGAGCACTAAATAATTTTTGTGCAAATCAACCATGCTGTCATTGGGTCAATTTGCAAATTTCATCCACCAATCATATACGTTTTTAAACACCGATTTAACAACATTTGATCATGAATAGTTTCCACGTGGCAAAACAAGAGGCAATTATCTGTAAACAGCCACACTTCCACAGTACAGAAATGAGGGTGCTCGTTATAATACATGAAGGAAAGAAGCCAACAGTCGGCGAGGCCAAGGAAAGCGTAGGGGATGTTACTTTATGTCCTTTTTTTTAATGTTCACTTGGATAATCAAAGAAATTAGTAATGTAATCTTGTTTAGGGGAAGATAATTAAACACAAAGTAGCAGAAAAAACAACGTCCGATTCCCCTAAACAAGATTACATTACTAATTTCTTTGATTATCCAAGTA
>JAJIZL010025337.1:859-43376 GCA_023969395.1 Amblyomma maculatum
CCTCGCGCCGTACCGGCTTGATGAAAATGGGCGCCGATTTCGTGACATATGCCTCATGGCAGGTTCGCGAAAAAAGAAACAAGAGTTGCTACAGAAAAACTACAAACTACAGATAAGTACTACAAAACTACAGAAAAATCTGATATTTGCGACAGAACTACAGAAAATTTTGTAGTATTTTTGACACGGTGCTGTAGTTTTTTTCGACTGGGGTATGAAACCTAAGCAGTTTACTCCAAAAAGAAAAAAAAGAGGTCGGATCACAAGAAAAAAAACTAACAAGGAGAGATGGAAATGTGATTCGTATCTATTCAGATAGTCTGGACTGACAAAAATTGTAATCTAGCTAACAATGATGGAATATGGGTTTCAAGCTAAAGTACATTGTTAGCCACAAGTTTGGGGATGCCAAGGCATTACCTACAAGCGGTTCCTGCTCCAAAAGAACGAGAGGGCGAATTTTGTTTGTAGGTGAACGAGGAAATAAAACCAATCCAAATTCAAAAATTGGTTGCACATAAATCATTAAAAGCGGATCTCTCGACCTTCCAGACAGGGCATTGCTTAACCTGCACATTATGCCTGCCGCACTATCCCCTTTAGCTGCAACATGGTTAAGGAGAGCCATCTAAGTAAGATTATCATCATCAATGACACTCACACACTTCAAAGACTACTTCAAGAATCATTCATTGCTGAAAAATCAGAGAAAGGTTTATAGGATCCTTAATTTCAAATATCAACTACACCCGTAAAAAAAACCATGTAATCCGCATAGACCTACGTGTGAACGTATTGATGAGCCTGAATCAAGCTCAATAGAATGTTAAAACCACGGGCGGGCGAGTGGAGTGCCTCTTGAGGAACACCTCTATTTTGTTGATTGTCTAGCAGAATGAGCACCATTTAATGCGCAATAAAATTCTGTTTTGGACGAATGCTGATATCCATGGAAATGAAAATGTGGAAACCGCAGATTCTCTAGTCTTTTGAACAAGATACTCGACACTGTCATAAGCTTTTGTTAAATCTAGTGTCACCAAAGCAGCATGCATTTTCCGGCATGGCCGGTATGCACATACGATGCGAGACAATTCGGGCGAAAACCTATTCGACAGGGAGAGAATATGTTCTTTTTTTAGACTCTGTAACATGTAGAAGTACGACCATTTTAATTACTTTTACCAATTCGATGGTAATGATTTAGGTATAATATTGTCCAAAGTATCAGTTTAGTCGTTCAGTCGTGTCCGACTCTTCGTGACCCAATGGACCATGTCACGCCACGCTTTCCGGTCGCTCACTATCTTCCTAACATCACATAACTTCATCTGCAGTGCCTCGAGGATGCCATCTAAGCAACGCGTTCGCTGCCTACCCCTTCTCCGGCGACCCTCAACCTTTCCCAACATCAAATCTTTCTCCAGCGACTCCTCTCTTCTCATCAGATGACCAAAGTAGCTGAGCTTTAACTTTAAAATTTGACCCTCCAATGAGCAGTCAGGGTTTATGGTCGACAATATCGACTGATTTGATCTTCTGGCAGTCCAAGGAACTCTCAAGAGTCTTCGCCAGCACCACAATTCAAACGCGTCAATTCTTCGGCAGTCAGCCTTTTTCACAGTCCAACTCTCGCATAAATATATCACAACTGGAAAGACCATAGCATGTCCAAAGTATAGCCGCCACTATTGTGTTACAGCAAAGGTTTCACTTTGAGTAGTGTCCATCCATCATCATCATCATCATTAGCCTGACTATACCCACTGCAGGGCAAAGGCCTCTCCCATATTTCTCCAATTAACCCGGATCTGTGCTAGCTGCATCCACATGTCCTCCGCGAACTTCTTAACCTCATCCACCCACCTACCTTTCTGCCGCCCCGTGCTACGCTTTCCTTCTCTTGGAATCCAGTTTGTCACCCTAAGCGACCATCGGTTATCCTCTCTTCGCACTACATGTCCTGTCCATGCCCATTTCTTCTTAATTTCCACTAGAACGTCGGAAACTTGAGTTATTTCTCTGACCCACTCTGCACGCTTCTTATCTCTTAACGTTTCCCCTACGATTTTTCGTTCCATAGCTCTGTGGGTTGTCCTCAACTTAAGTAGAACTCTCTTGGTTAGCCTCCACGTTTCAGTCCCATAGGTGAGTACAGGTAACATGAAACTGTTGTATACTTTCCTCTTGAGCGATACCGGTAACCTGCTAGTCATAATCTGCGAGTGCATGCCAAATGCGCTTCATCCCAATCTTATTCTTCTTGTTATTTCCTTTTCATGGCCCGGATCTGCGGTTACTACCTGCCCTAGGTAGACATATTCGCCTACTACTTCCAGTACTTCGGTACCTAACGTAAACTGCTGTTTCTTCCCGAGGCTGTTGAATTTTACCTTAGTCTTCTGCATATTGATTTTCAACCCTACCTTTTTTTCTTTTCCTGTCTAGGTCATCATTCATTATTTGCATTTCATCCCCTGAGTTGCTTAGCAAGGCAATGTCATCAGCAAATCGCAGATTACTGAGGTATTCTCCATCTACCCTTATCCTTAACTGCTCCCATTCCAAGTCTCTGAATACTTCCTCTAAGCAAGCTGTGAATAGTACTGGGCAGATTGTGTCTCCTTGCCTAACACTTTTCTTTATGGGAATTTTGTTACTTTCTTTATGCAGAACTATGGTTGCTGTGCAGCCACTATCTTCCAGCACTTTCACGTACGGCTCGTCTACCCCCTGATTTCGCAATGCCTGCATCACCGCCGATGTTTCAACTGAGTCAAATGCTTTTTCGTAATCAATGAATGCTATGTATAAGGGCTGGTTATATTACGAGCATTTTTCTATCACCTGATTGATGGTATGGATATGATTGATTATATAGTACCGTTTCAGAAAACCTGCTTGATCCTTTGCTTGATTGCAGTCTAAGGTTGTCCTGATTCTATTAGCGATTACCTTAGTAAATACCTTATACATAACAGACAGTAAGCTGATTGGTCTGTAATTTTCAAGGTCCTTAGAGTCCCCTTTCTTATGAATGAGAATAATGTTTGCATTCTTCCATGGTTCCAGATGGTACCGGATCGATGACATCAGGCACTGCGTATACAGGGTGGCCAGTTTTTCTAGCACGATATTCCCCCCGTCTTTTAGCAGCTCTGTAGTTATCTGATGCTCTCCAGCTGATTTCCCCCTTTCCATAGTTTCTATTGCTTTTTCGACCTCGTCCTTCGTCACTGGTGGAACGTCTGACCGTATTTCCCTGCCACCAATCTCGTTACGGCCCTGACTGCTTTGGCTGCTGTAGAGATCTGTATAGAACTCCTCGGCTACTTGACTATCTTGTCCATATTCGTGATGACGTTTCCCGCCTTGTCCCTTATCGCATACATCTTGTTTTTGCCTATAACCAATTTCTTCTTTAGCGCTTTAAGGCTGCCCCGTTCTTTACAGCATGCTCAATTTTTGCCATGTTATACTTTCTTATGTCATCCACCTTGCGCTTATTGATTAGCTTTGATATCTCGGCCAATTCCATCTGGTCTGTTGGATTGGAAGCTTTCATACTCTGGCGTTTCTTAAACAAATCTTTCGTCTCCTTAGACAGCTTACCGGTATCCGCTCTAACTATCCGGCCGCCTACTTCTACCTCACATTCAGTAATGATATCTCTGAAATTGTTGTTCAGTGCTTCCAGGGCAATGTCGTCATCCTCGGTTAGAGCTGAATATCTATTCTGTGGCGAGATCCTGAATTCTTCTGCCCTCCCCCTCACCGCTAATTCGCTGATGTATTTCTTTCTTACTAATCTGTTCCGTTTCTTCTTCAGATTCAGGCTAATTCGGGACGTCACCATCCTGTGGTCACTGCATCGCACTTTCCTGATTACTTCTTGCACAATGGCGGGGGTTGAATTCCTGATTACCTCTACATCTTGTACAATGGCGGGGGTTGAACACATTATGAAGTCAATTTCATTTTTAGTCTCCCCGTTAGGACTTTTCCAGGTCCATTTCCGGTTCTTCCGTTAGCTGAAGTAGGTATCCATGATTCTTAGGTTATTGGGCTCTGCAAACTCAACTAGTAACTCCCCCTTGCTATTCCTAGAACCAATGCCATAGACACCTACTGCCTTGTCTCTTGCCTGCTTTTCCCTACCTTGGCATTGAAGTCGATCATTAGTTTAGTATATTGTGTCTTTACTTTTCGCATTGCCGATTCTACATCTTCGTAGAAGCTTTCAACTGCCTGGTCATCATAATTACATGTAGATGCATAGGCCTGCACAACCTTCAGTTTATACCGCTTATTACGCCTAATTACGATGACTGCCACCCTCTCAGTAACACTATAGAATTCATCTATATTACCCGCTATATACTCATACAAGGAAACCTACTCCAAGTTGTCGCCTCTGTGGTAAGCCTCGATAACACAGTATATGCCCATCCTTCAATACAGTATATGCCTCATTGGGCCTCCTAACCTCACTAAGCCCTATCACATCCCATTTCATACCCTCTAGTTCCTCTAACAGCCCTTCTTAACTAGCTTCACTAGCTAGGGTTCTAACGTTAAACGTTGCCAGGGTTAGGTTCCAATTGCGGCCTGTCCAGCGGAGGCAGGAGTTCTTAGCACCCCTGCTGCGTCACAGGCCTGACCGCCGCCGTGGTCAGTTGTTCCGCAGCCGCTGGTAACTGAGGGCCGGGATATATGGAGCTTATCATGAGAGTTTGTGGCTCATTACTGCACCAGGTTGGCCAACGCATGTTCGGTTGAGGGAGTGCGTTGGCGAAGGTGTTCATCGGCATCAGGTCGCACCCCAAACCTGTTTATGCAATTCCATGTACACGCGGATTTTTTTAATTTTTTTTTTAATCTGGTGGAGAATTGCGTGGCACCGGAATTTGAACCCCGGTCCTCTTGCATCCGAGGGGGATGTTCTACCGCTACGCCACCGCTGCACCTGTGTCCATCCACTAGGTATCCAAAAATGCCTAATGAGTGAATTACCACTTCTAATAACGAACTAGGAGACACTTCAATTATCACCTTTATCATTTTTTTACTTCACCAGGGCCAAGAGCAGCAGTTGGTAGCGTCATCACTATCGGGGAAAGCTCGAAAAGAGGAATTTGGGGGTTGTACTTAACAAAATATAATTGCCCTACAAACATAGAAGGTAAAGAAAATCCCGAAAAACCGCACTTCTCCAATTCTGTGCCAATTGTTCGTATTATATCGACAGTTTCAGAGTCGAAGTACATGAGTGTATATTTTCCTAGACCGGTATCTTCTTTCGCGATCCTAAAAATCTGAAACATGCGTTTTGGTTATTCCATTTTTAGAGGGTAATCAAGTGCTCAGATCATAATCATATTTTTCCTGCGCGACTGTGGGACTGTGCGTTTAAAAGTAGCTGCAAATATGGATAATCATACCAATTGTTGTGACAATGGATGTGAAGGAGCTTCTTCCATGCAGCCTTTCTTCTTATCTAATCACGCAAACAATCTGTTGCACCGTCAAGTTTTATTCCCTTTTGATACAGGCACGAAGAATTCAGACTTTTTAAGGCAGGCTTCAATGGCCAGGCATATGCGTTTTGATTTTAATTCTTCTGTAGTGTTACCCACTTATGCAAGAGTAGAACTGAAAGGTGACCTAAATAGGTTTTCAATAACATTAGACATCAACTGAGAAGTTGGAGTTAAGCGGCAATAACATAACAAACAATGGGCAGAGAAAGTTAAACCTATCACATATTAACTGTGGGCGCGTACGAACGTAGGTGAATAAGATTTTGTGCAAGAATGGCTATTTCCTGTAACTCAATCCATCACGTGCAAGCCGCAGCAGAGATCCGTCTTGTAACCCCACGAAGCATGTTGAGAATTAGTCTTCAGCCAAAAGAACCGAATTCTGACAATCAGCTATAGTAACAGGTCTAGCGGTCTGGTGTCCTGAACACAACTAGGAAAATAAGCATTCGCTAAAAAAAAACACACACAGAACCTAGTAACTTCGAAGTCTAATCCAATACCTCGGAAGCTAAAGTAGAATATTGAAAAGAAATTTTATCCCTGTGTTAGAATTTTGAAAAGTGGTATTAATAACCCTCCACCTCCTGACTGCCGATCATCTTGTTAGAATGGATTGATAATTTTGTAAATGAAAATGTTTTTCAGTTGCTAGTCAAGTTTCTTTCAAAATAATAACATCTTGATTATTTTTTAAAGAAATATAATCTAAATATGTTGTTGCTGAAAGACGCGATCTAGAGTTGCACTGAAGAACGCTTAACGCCCCTATGGTTGTGAAATCTGGTCAGCAGCAATTGTCCGCTCAAAAATATTAATCTTTTGGTTACAGATGAACTTTCGCCTTCTTTAGACATGGTCCTTCACTCTAAATTGTTATGCAAACTAAAAGTAATTCTCAATAACTCTCAACTCGCTGATTGGATTGCCGATTTCCTCTCACACCGCTCCCAGTCTGTTCGCTTCAATTCCGTCGATTCTTCTTTAGCCGATGTTACCTCAGGTGTTCCCCAAGGCTCTGTCCTTGGCCCTTTGCTATTTTTGTTCTATATTAATGATTTACCTGACAGTATAACCTCCAAGATCCGTCTATACGCCGATGATTGCGTACTGTACCACACTATCAACACTGTTAATGATCACCTCCTTCTGAATGAGTCCTTTGGTATGTTCCGTGACTGGTGCGATACGTGGCAGATGAACATCAATTTCAGCAAAACAGTTGTCATGTCTTTCACCAACCGCCTATCACCTTCTATTTACGACTATGCATCACTGCAAAGGGTTCATGAATATAAATATCTTGGCGTCGTTTTTTCTCACAATATGCAATGGTCAAAACACACCGATTACATCACAGCTAAAGCTCTTAAAAAGGTAGGTTACTTACGACGCACAGTACGGGATGCTCCTAAAGAAGCAAAATTGCTCATGTACAAAACTCTAATTCGCCCTATCCTTGAATACGCTTCTAATGTCTGGAATCCATACAAGCAATGTGAAATCGATTAAATAGAATCTGCGCAACGTAAAGCTGTAAGATTTATTTTTCGCCGCTACGACTTTCATTTTTCACCCTCATCTGCGATGTCTTCCCTAAACATAAGCCCGCTTGCATCCCGCCGAAAAACTGAGTCCTTAAAACTTCTTCACTCCATAGTTCATTCTGCTAATTGCCTTTCAGAGGGTAAGCATATCTCGTTTTCAAAACCATCTGAAACCAGGAGCCATCACGATCTTAATATCCAACCTTTTTTTGCCCGCACTAACGTTTTCAAATACAGTTTTTTTCCGCGCACTGTGGAGTGTTGGAATTCTTTGGATGGCAACATTCGTGCACTATCAATCTCTGATTTTGCGTCGGCAATTGAGTCGTAGTATTGTATGTTGTTTTTCTAGCGTTTATATTTGTAATGCTTATATGTACTTTTGTATGCGTGGAATTGTTCCACATTTTTGTACCCACTCCTGCTATAGCCCCTTGAGGGGCTGCAGTATTTAAAAAAAAATGATTATGGCTGATGACGTGGTGAAGAAGGGTTAGTCATGGGCGATCTACTGTATTGGAGAATTCGAGTATCTGAGTTCACCATCTTTGCAACATGAGTCTCACCTAATTTTTGAAACTTTTGAATAAAAGAAGCACCAGCTCTGGCAAGAGTGAATGTATATCAAAGCTGTGTTATCTATCCTCGAGAGGTATATAAAAATAAGAAATTAGCCTTACCGGCCGTAGAATTATCTCGGAATTCAAAGGTAGAAGGGCTGCTTGGGTCTGGAACTGCAAAAGATTACAGAATTCAAGTTTGTTAACAGACGGAATAACGAAAGCGTGCAAATACTACTCCTAGGTCCATTAGGGGCTCATTACATGCTTACGACTAATGCTATTCCGACGTCTACATCTTCATCTTTAGATACATTCATATCACGTGACTATTTCATTATGCCGTCATTATCACTAATTATCGCTGCGTATCATTAACAATCTCTGTCTTAAAAGCAGATATCCATCTAATCTGGTTGTATCATATGATTACCGTTAATGTTGGCCTAAATTCCCACTGAGTGACGTTATCAGCCTTACTTATCTTATCATTTTACCAGTAATGGTCACTATCTTATCAGAAACTACTATTTAATCACATGACGTGCATGATTAGCATCAAAGCTTATATAACTTTTCATTTAGTTACATTATCAGTCTTACATATTTATTTCATGTATCACCCATCACTCTCACTATATCCAACTTTATCTTTATAATAACTATTTTAAGAGTGATTGTATAAGTAACTACCTTTCTATCAGGTTCGGCTGTATTATTAGTGTTAATGTTGATATCAGTTCAAACTGTTTTATGTTAGCAGTCTTCTCTCACTAGCTTACCTCACAATTATCATGGTTCGCATGACTCTCATGACTTCTCACTATTTTTAGGCTTAGATACAGCGTTATCTCATTATCATATTTGATGTACTCTTACTATTGTCCTTATCATCGCAATTTCCGATGCATATCTTGTGGTCACACATGTCACCGCTACGCATGCGACAAGAAACGATTCCCCTTTATAAGCTCAGTTAAAGAGACTTCATAGTCACATGGAACGTCTGGGGCAAACAAGGAATAGGACGAGCCAGAAACTCAACCGTAATAGAATGAAAAGAAGTCTTACGGAAAATAAATTGTTTGCTTTTCTATGTGCGGGGTATATTAGTACATGCTAGTTCTTCGTTAAAGGCAATCCAATAAAAAAGAGACCAACTGACAACAATCTGCAGCCATTGGATCAGACCACATGAGCTCTGCATGTAAACCATGGTATTCTCGATAATCAGTTACGGTAGTGGTGACTCCAGATTATGCATTCAAGATTATTGCTCTTAAAAGCTTCAGCTTCTACTTTTGGCTCATGAGGTCGGTTGTGTATCGAATATGGAAACGGTGTACAAACCCTGCCTGACATTCTTATCCAAATGTAATACAGCTGAAACCTCTGAAGCCCGAAGGAGGACTCAAAAAACATCGGTCGTAAACAGAGAGCCCCCGGACAACTTACTGTTGTGCTTAGAAACCTTATTCAATGTTGCTCCCTGTGCCCTTCAGTAAGTGTAAATATGGGACGGAAGTCTGAGTATGCTGCTTACTAGTAAATAAAGGGGGCTATGGATAATTTCTGTTACCTGGAGTTCTTTACTAAGTACGGGCACATTTTACGTCGCCTCCAAAGAAACGCGCCCGCTGTGGTGGGGACTAACAGTATTCTAACGGCTTAATAGTCTAACCTCCTAACCTTTGCGCCACAACTGCAGGCACGGTGAAGGAAACCAGAAACCACAAAAAAACGTCGTCTTTGGGGCTTCAGGAATAAATTAAAACTCCTTTGGTTTGTTAAAGTACAATAACATCCCACAGTGCTTTGACGTCAATGAAGTTAGGCTTTAACCAAACATTGCCACTGCAGCCGGGATTGAACCAGCGTTCCTGTTCTCGACAGTCTAGATTGGCAACGAATACTACAGTTATTCGTTAAGGGCTCGGGATAAACACAATTAACTCTGAGCACGTGAGGTCTTTAATGTCTGCCGACACCGCACAGCTCACAGGTGTCTTGCAGTAAGTAAACACTTTTCAAGATATTATGCTCAATATGCAGAGAAGTCATTTTCTTTTAGTTAGCATTCCTCACAACATCTATCATGCCACAAATTATTAGCCTCATTGCCGACGCAAAAGACATTTACGAAGGGCACCTGTTGCAGCTGTATTTATAGATGAAGCGTGATTGAATGCCATATGAAATATGCCTTTGTGGTTTGAACATCAGCGTTTCCATCTAGAAGACATGTATTTTGCTGCAATGTTCGGTTTTTATACTAACCTTATGCTGCAGAAAACTTGATTGTGGACGCTTTAGAAAGGTCGATAAAGCTACAACACAGTGCACAGGTCTCGTTTCAGTACTATGCGAAAAAAAAGGTCGCAGTATATGTTCTACATTTCACTTTCACAGTAAGGACTTTCTATTGCTTCTTTAGTATGGAGACAGAGCCTAAATTCTGAACAAGATCTACATCAAAAGAGCAAATGGTAAGGACAGAAAACACTCTGCTGTTATTGGACTGGCCTGCTGGCGATACAAATGGCCGCTAGGCTAGATCCGTTGTATCGCGCCCGCTGCCGGACCGCAGCAGCACGATGCATTGACCGCTGGGAAACGGCAAATGATTGTGCCTACAGAATAAGGTGGGTTTGAAACCCTCGAGAAGATGAGTTCCCTGAGAGGGTTTAGGTAGGCCGAAGATCCTATTGTGACCATTTGGTTGACGAAGAATTTAGCCTCATAATGAGGGTAATCTTGTGCGATGTCGGAAGCTGGTGGTTGCCAGGCGCAATTTGAAGTCAAACGCATTGGCTTTTTAATGAGAGATGGAGGCTAAAATTTTCGTTCGCTTTCTGTTGACGCAGTAGTCAACTCTGGGAACTCTTTTCGACGCTTGCGGCAGCATCTATTCAGCTTTAGTAGAGCGAATTACGCTTAAGGAACACAGTTGAGTTTGTCCAAATACTTCGCCGACGCATCTTGCGGACAGACTGATCGTGTAAAGTGGGTGCCTCCTTGAATAGAATCAGCCATGTTAACGAAGCCCCTTCTGAGCCCTTGCTCGTAATTAGGTCTGCCGCTGGGTCGGTGAACTTTTCGGCCAAATGTATTGCTGTGTGTACTGCGAATCATATTCAAGAGTGCGACATCTCACTCTACGGCAGAATTAGGAGGTCGGAATTGCTTTTAGAATAGACTGTGGTTTCCGACACACACGGTACATGCGTAGGTACGTTTCGGGAAAAAGCCCCTCACTGTTAATATGCGCTAAAGGTTGGCAGAAGAATATTGCAACTTACTTATCTCTAATGAATTCTTGGCTTCTTCCGCGATCTTGACAAGCTCGTGCAGAGTAGCACCGCCATCAGATCGCTGCCCATGAAGTACCGGAGCAATCCTAAAGTGATGATTTACAATGCCTCGCTGGGAAGTGAAAAAAATTACAATGAAATTCTTGTTCGAGCGGAGGAACGCCGAGCCTGTGATTACCGCTTTTAGACATTGCTGATTACTCCATGAATGCACACAAAAGTTTTACGATTTGCAGTGCTTAGTTCCACACATTTTCAAAAAACATAAAATGGGTTGCTTTCAAACATAGACGCATTTTAGAGATTTTAACTAACTTTGAGAATATTATTTTGACCAGCCTCGTTCCATATATAATGTTATACGCATTATTATTGTTGGCTATATGTCACATGCTTTCTTACTAACGTGATGGATGTTTAACAAAAAACGCACTTTTCTTCATAGGCCGCACTCTGAGCATGACTACTTTTTAAAGGATTATTTTAGAGTGGATTCCAGAACATGCAGCTGTTTTTGCCTGCTATTTCAGAAACTTGTATGTGTCGATGGATTACTTACGATCTCCACGCCGTCTTCAAGTCTTTTAATCACAAGCGTAGACTGGAGGTTTTTGTCCTGGTACAAATTTTTTCCTACTTCTTGTCCATATAGCTGCATGGTAATTGGAACACACAAATATGGAATATTTCCACACTCATCTAAGTTAATTTAAGTTTAGATAATATTTTTGTAGCGCGAGCATGGAAGTCGTGGTGACTTGACTTCACGCATGCAAGAAATAAAGAAAATGTCAAGGCAGTGGCTCCATGCGGGAAATAGTTAGCAGCTAGAGATGCCACAAATTATACCAATATTATGCGTTCCATAAACCAGAGACTATGGAACAGAAAGTGGTAAGTGTAACGTTAAGATACAGGAAGCGTGTACATTGGGTCACAAAAAAAAAAACGAGTTAATGTCATTCAAGTTCATTCTAGCGGAAATAAAGAAGACATGCATGTAGTACGGAGAGAGGATAATCGGTGGTCGCTAATGGTAGTAAATTGGATTTTAAGGGAAACTAAGTAGATCAGGGGGTGTCGAAAAGTCAGATGGTGGATTAGGCTAAGACATTCGGATTGGTCAAATAGATGCAGCTAGCATAGGACCAGATTATTTGCAGGAATGTGGCATAAGCCTTCGCCCTAAAGTGGATATAGTCATGCTGATGGCGGTGACATTCAGATGATGCAGGCAGAATTGCTGCTTAAGGCTTCATCGCAGGTCTAACTTGCAATCGTAGTTCAATTCCATTCGTCTTCACTTCTGGAACAAGCACTGCTCAATAGTTTACGCTATTAAAAGCATTCAGTGGCTCATGACTCGTCAGCGTGTCCGTCCATGCGTTTGTCCGCGTGAAATGTCCCCCTTATTCTCGAGATTCCACATGATACCACGGGATTCTATTTGTGGAACATCTTGATGAAGTCATCAGCAAAAAAAATTCCTGTATCCACTGAGAATAGAACTTCCATTGGACGGGTCCCCAACCTAGCACTTTAACCAACTGCGTCACGCCCGGGATCGTAAAACTGACATACGTCTCCTTGTGTACAGTGACGATGATAGTGGCGCGCGAGTGACATATACTGAGCCTTACCTTTTCAGTAAACGCCAGTGAACTTTGATGCGTCCTACCGAACGCTGGTTGTGTTCGACCAGGGGCACGCTATATGTACCGTGCGCAGAAGCAATGCTCAGGTTTTCGCATTTCGCCATAACAGATTCTGCAGTGCTCGCAGACTTTTTTTCATTTAAAACAAACGCTGCACACAATTCAGGGTCTAGTATAGTAACCTGGTCTACTTTGCTTCTGCTGCGGGGTTGCCTCGAAAACTGTGGGAGGTACACGTTCTCCTTTTTTCACATTCTCCTTTTGACACAGCTGCTGAAAGTATTGCTTGTTGCCAAGCCAATTTGTTTTCGCTATGTGGCACTTGGCACACACATTTTCTCTCCACTAGGCCCGGAATCACCATGGTAAGATGAGGAGGCACGGAAAAGGTTTAAAACGGAACCCGGTGTCGTGACGCTGGGGCTATGTCGACCCGGCCTTCACTTGGTAGCGTGCAGAGACTCGGGGTTGACGAAAGATTGAATCTTCGAAGTTGGTAAAATATATACAAGCAGGTTTAATGGCACTTTGAGAAAACTTATTTACATGATTATTTACATGAAGAAGAAGGGTATATTAACAAAATGGCAAGCGTTAGGAGTTCATAGCGAGAAGCGACTGGATGAGCCGTTTACCCAGGGCTCAGAGCGACATTTCGTGCTCTGCAGCGTCCTTAAAACGCCCTATGTCCAGCCCCTCTCTGAAGATGCTGACCAACCAAATCCAGGGCACGCCCCTCAGATATCGGCATCCAATCGAACACATCACTGCACTGATGGTCTGAAGCACTGACTGGCCCGGCACTGTTTCGTTGGGCCTGGTCCCTTGTTGGCGGGAAAAGCTTGGGAACGGCGAGGAGGTACATTTCTATTCTTCAGCCAAGAATCGATAGGCTGGTTCCGGCAAGTGGATTTACTTCTCAGAAACCCAAGTGCACGTGCGCGCCGCATACGGCTCCCAGCATTGTCCCTTTCCAACAATTGCAAATCTTTCCTGCATTCCCAGGAAATCCTCTAATGGCCGTAATCACCTTGCTCCTTTCTTGTCCTGTACGTCAGCGGACGTGTCACTCTGTCGTCTCCTTTGGACAATAGGCATTCCTTACTTGACCATAGCGCTTCTCGACGGGAAGGGTGAACAATTGAACAAAAGCACTTCCGGCTATTTCCCGCAGGGGGACATTGCTTTGTGTTTTTCTAGACGTGCTCTTGACAGGGTCAATTTGGCATTTGCAGGGTGTCCACAAAGCAAAACAGGCTTACACAAAAGGATTCCTGGAAACAGGCTCGCTTAGCGCCGTTGTACCAACAGCACATATCCACAGCACTTATCCATGCCCACAGGCGAACAATAGAGCGCGCAAATGCGGATGATGCACGGTCGTAACACCGGTCATTAAGTTTGGCTCCTTGGCTCAATGAAGGGAGCGAACAGCGTAAAGCATCCCCCTAGCGCTAAACAAAGGCTTATAATCTCGCCACTTCCCTTATCCTATCCCTCTCGCCACAGCTCGTGCGACGGCTCGCAGTCCATTGCCCTGTTGCAGTCCTTCGGCGTTAGTGGTTCGAGCGATGCCGAGATCTCGAAGAGCAGGTCGCAAATAACGAAGCGTTCGACTAACACAATAGCCACATCCATGAGCACGTCTGGTATAGCTGTATGCCTGTAAAGCGACGTCACCGCCCAGAACATTTAATTTGGCGGTGCTTGCAAGTGGGCGCTGCAAACGAATGAATGTGAGAACTTCTATTTAAAACATTGTGGACAGTTTACCTCCGCCAACCAACGCAGAACCAAGCGAAATAGTCCAAATTTAGACTACTAATGATCATTGAAATCATTTCCTACCTAATTATTGGGTTCGCCACGCAAGTACTGGGGTGAACAAGGTCTATTTTCGACCTGGAGCAAGTCGATTTTGGTGTCGGTGAGTTCAATCAAGACATAAGCGGCGTTTCAAACAAACGCGTTCGCCTTTTGGAGCCTCAGTATTCCGAAGTACCCTCTAGACAATTCTTAAACGACCACTCAAACCCGGGTTTTCATAGAGGATACTTCAACAGCTAACTTATGGCGCTAATCAGAATTTTGCGCACACAAAAGCCGAGTCGTTGTTACAGGGTTGCTTCAACAGGAGAAACATAAGTAACCTCATGCCTTCTTCGGAGCGGCGGTAGCCACATGCCACGCCCAAAAGCTCATCAGCGCGTGGGTGAGATGGCTGTACACACATTTTTAATATAAACAGCGCGAACAGGAAGACATACTGCTTACGAAATTCATAGGCGAGATCAAAGAGTGAGAAGTTTGGGCTTAAACTGAACATTAAAAAGACGAAGATCATGGCGTCTTGCCCTATCAAGTCCTGGAGCATCAATGGACAAGAAGTCGAAGCTGTGACAGATTTTCTGTTCTTGGGCGCCAAGATTACCTCGGAAGGAGACTGCAGCCATGAAATTAGGAGACGCCTGCTTCTGGGAAAGAGAGCAATGGTTAGCCTTGACCGCCTAGTAAAGAGCAGATACATTAGTCTGCCAACCAAGATCCGTATAACCCGTGCTATGGTCTTTCCAGTTGTGATGTATGGATGCGAGAGTTGGACTGTGAAAAAGGCTGACCGCCGAAGAATTGACGCGTTTGAATTGTGGTGCTGGCGAAGACTCTTAAGAGTTCCTTGGACTGCCAGAAGATCAAATCAGTCGATATTGTCGACCATAAACCCTGACTGCTCATTGGAGGGTCAAATTCTAAAGTTAAAGCTCAGCTACTTTGGTCATCTGATGAGAAGAGAGGAGTCGCTGGAGAAAGATTTGATGTTGGGAAAGGTTGAGGGTCGCCGGAGAAGGGGTAGGCAGCGAACGCGATGGTTAGATGGCATTCTCGAGGCATTGCAGATGAAGCTATGTGATGTTAAGAAGATAGTGAGAGACCGGAAAGCGTGGCGTGACATGGTCCATAGGGTCACGAAGAGTCGGACACGACTGAACGCCTGAACTGAACTGAACTGCCTCAATCCTAATTGTTGCTGGAATTTTAATGGCTCAAATATGTTCCGATAGAAACAAGGGCTGCCAATGTTAATACAATCTTACAACACACGCTATTCTCGTCATCATCAGCAGCAGCCTGACAACACCTACTGAAAAAGACTCCCCATATATATTGTTATGGTGTAGGAGTTACCTAGGGCGTAGACCCAGTCCCAGAGAAACAAACAGTCACTCGAACGCCACCAGCTTCATTGGGGGAAGGCAGAGGGACTGGAAACACACAGAATGTGTCCAGCCACGCGCACATAGGCATACGAAAAAATAGACTACACAGGGAATAAGCGATAGCACATGAGGCCAATATACCACACTAATCGGAAATTTAACACGATTCATAGGCACAGTCAAAATCCGGCGAAATCTCAGTATCTAATCGAAGTCCGTGGAGACAGACCGGTAGGAACGCCAATATCAAGTAATGCCGTGCCACGGCAACGGCAGCTCACTGAAGTGTAGCGGGGTGTAGCCATTGCTCGTAGGGCGCCATTTCTCGATGGCCTCCACCTTGCCCAGCGGGATGCCGTACTCCTTGAGGCGTCGCGTCGCCCTCTAGAACTCCGGGGGCATGCGGCGGGAGTGGTGCCACCATGGGGCTTAGAAGTAGGCAAGCATGATTTTGGCATTGGCGACAATGAGCTTGAAGTTCACGGCGGGCATCTAGTGCGATGCTTCCGCTGGTGGCGCAAACAGCAGGTCTGCCTTCTCCGTCATCGCATCGATTACCCCTTCGGCCGAAAAGCTGCTGCCCGGGTGCGAGAAGAAGAGCGTAGGGTACCTGTTGACGCCAAAGCGGTTGGTCAGCTTCTCTTCGACCGTTGTGTCCACTTTGGTCAACAGCACCTGCAGCTCTCGTCGCATCAATGTGGTGGCCGCGAGGCGTACTCAGGCTCCAACGTTACGCAGTGCATAAACCATGCCACGTAGAAGTTAAAGAAGCATGTAGCCCGTGTTATTGACCACCTGGTCCGAGGTGGACTGATTGCAATTGAAGACGTTCAGCTCGACAATGACACTCATGGCCTCAATGTCTACCTTTGTTATCGTGGGCGCGATGTCAGGCTCGACCTTAGACTTCTTGGGCTTGACCTCGCCCCCCTCTACACCCTCCTTGCACGATGAGGAGTGCTCACTGACGACCTTCCCTTTAGCAGTCTGATCTCCCTAGTCACACTCATCACTGCTGCCCTCTGCAGCCTCGGTCTCCATCCTTGGTCTCTCTCTCTCTCGGCGCCTTCAGTTTTCGTGGGCTCCTGTAGCCCAGCTGCCAGCCTAGATTTGTCCACATCCAGAGTCAGGTGTTTCATTCCGGTGCATCCATTGAGCGCCAGGTCTATGGCAGCACATGAGACCTTCCCTGCAACCCCTAGAGTGAAAATCAAAACTGTTAACCCAGCCTTTAAATTGACCAACTTGATTTTTGGACGCTGCGCTCTTCGCGCACACATCTGTCCAGCCGAGTGTTGATCGTGGTGAGCTGCTGCAGGCGCTCCTCATCTGAAGCGGAAGAATCGTCCTCTTGTTCGATGTGGTCGCCCATACTATGCTGTAGCTGTTGCTTCTTGAGCCATTTCCGCAGCTCCCTCTCAAAGCACAGTGGCCATTCCGACTGGCCAGGACCACCATCCACCTTGACTGCAGGCAACAAACGCTCCAGCAGCTCCTGCTCCGTTTGCTCACACTCGGCCAACAATGTCTCTTCCAGGCTCTTGATTTCTTTCGTTCTTTCGCGTGCCTGGTCTTCAGTGTCGCTAGTTCCGTACCCAACTCCTTTTCTTGGGCTTCGGCGCTTCGTTCGTGTGCCCGCATGGTCTCTTCCTTAGCTTCGTTCGCTGACTCCATCTCCCGGTCGGATGTCTGGAGTCTGCCTCGAGCTTCTTGCGAAGCGTCAGGCCTGCCGACCACTGTTTCCGCCTTCAGATCCCACACCTGCTTGGCGAGGGCCAGCCGCTTGTCCTCGGCCTGCTCATCGTGTGTGTGCAGATCGCGCTCGTGCTGGGCCTTGAGTGCCTGAAGGCTGACGTCCAGCCCCAGCTTGGCTTCGTCGGCCACCTGCAGCTCATCTTCCAGCTCCTTGAGACCCGTGTTCTGTGCAACCAGCTGGTCCTCCAGGGAGCGCTTGGCCTTTTCCAACTCACGCCTTGCGGTGCTTTGCGAGTTGACCAGGTTGTCCATCTCCAGCCGCAACTGCTTGCGTGACCACTCAAGCTCCTCGAAGGTATCGTTGCGCTTCTCGAGCTCCACGTGAGGGCCAGGATGCAGGTCTTTCCCGCGCCTTTCCCGCTCGACTATGTGCCGCTCGACAGCTAGCCGCTCCGACACGGCCTTCTCCGCCGCCTGCGGGCTGGTAAAACTTGCGCTGCTTATTATCAGGCTCCGAAACCTTGGCCCTCTGTTTTTCAACCTTTACGGTGACGTCCTTGACCTCGGTCCGAAGCTGGCGCTTGGACTTGTCCAGCTTGTGGTTGAAGCCCTGCAGTTCCTGGATCTGCCGCTGCTGGGCGTCCGCGTCTTTCTGGAGCAGCTCGTGGGCATCATCCTCCTGTGCGGATCGCTTGCACTTCTCGCCGGCCTTCTTGAGCTTGACCCCCTGCTTAGGGAGGGTGGCGGTTTTCTTCTCCAGGTCGCGCTCCCGCTCGGCTATCTCCTCCCGTAAGTGGGCCTCTTGGTCGGCGGCAGCGGCCGAAAGCGGGTGTGCGCATTATCCCGCCGCTGCCACCAAAATGTTACCCGGTAATAGTGCACTTAGGACGTAGATCTAGTTACAGAAACAGAAAGTCACTCGCACACCACCGGCTTAATTGTACTCTACTGCACGCTCTCTCTTCCACGCGCTAGCGCCGCACCTACTCGTAAAAAACCCCCTTCTTATGACAGTTGCATCCAACTAGTTCTTGCAGCCTCTATTTTGCGTCTACTAAAATAAACGTCACCTTTTTTTTCTCAATGCTATACCAAGTGCTCTGATAGATTTGATAAGCCTTTTATCGAAGAGTGAAATGTCGGCCAGATTGGTGCGCTTGATGGCTAAAAAAGTAATCAAATATAAGCAGTTTACGCGTAGCACTAATTTTAAAATGGCACACGACAGCGAATAGATTACTAGCTTCTTTGGTTCTCATACACTCAATCTTCTGTAGTTTGTACTCCTAACTTGGACTGCTCTCCAAATAGGTCTGACATTTCAGAGCTTATAATAATCTGCTGTTGAATTGCAATATTGCAGTAAACAGTGTTGCAGTGTTGCTGTCAACTGTATGCTTCTCAAAAATAATGATGGCTTCTTAACTCCTTTTGAGAGTTGCTAGTTTCTTTGTACTCTGCACCTTCTACCCTGCTTTATATAACAATGAAAAGCATGGTGCCAGAGAAAAGTGTGCCTTAAATTCAATCTCTGTCCTTGCGAGAATCATCCTACGCGTTGACCCGGTGAAAGGAAACACTAATCATTTGAGTTAACCTTTGGAGAAGGAGGTGCCTTTAGCCCACTTGCGTTTCTCCCGAAACTGAAACAACGCCAGGTGCAGCCAAAGGTAACAAATGTTGAAAGCGAAAGTTTCTTACAAATACACAATTTTCGAGGGAACTTCGAACGTACTTGCAGAATATTACTACCATGCTTGATGAAACAAGTTGCAATTACATCCATGTTCTCTGATCAAGCGAAATGGCACTATTATTAACATTTTGTTGTAATGAAGCTAATACGGTTATACTGTGCCGAAGGCTAAATCTCTTAGGCCGTTTGGCGCCCATAGTGGTGAGAAAGAAATTGAAATAGATAAATAGGGCCGGTATATATACGTAGCCTGGTGACAGATACGTACCCTTGAATAAAACACTGCGGCTGCATTTTACACACTTCGGAACTTACCGGTAATCAATTTCAGGGCAGGCTCCTCTTTGCAAAACAAATTCGTGTCTGAGACCAGTAGAGACTATATAATAAACCAAGCCCAGTCGCAGGACGGTTATCACATTTTACCGCGAAATCCAGCGCCAGGTTCTAAGTATTTATTCGACAGCATAATTAGCTACAAAAACGGGAGAACTAACAGCACATTGCCTAGTAGAAGTAGAAGATTTCTAATTTTATGCTTTTGATCCTTGGTGTTGTATCTGTGATGTTTAAGGCCAACAAAATTATGCAGGCGATGTGCCATCAAAACAGGCAACGACTCCTCCTCTACTGCATCTAGTGCTGCAAACGCTACCGATGGATATAACAAGCTGACCCTGTTTAACAAGCTATAAGCAAGCACTGCGAAAGGTAGGGGTGACCTGGACCATTTAGAATGGCGTTTGCAACATGGCTGGACGCCATAAGTTTGCTGCCGCCACCGCTGACAGAAATGGCAGAACGATATCGATGACTTGCTACCTCTAAACAACTCGGCGGCATCAAGAAGCACAAACACGCTTAGCGATCCCTGAGCACAGATCTATAGCGCTGATCTGAGGCGCGCCAAGCACTGCGCCAGCCCGGGGGGCCAAAGGCTGTCAATTAACTGCCTTCGACTTTTGAGAAGGAGCTGCTAGCGGGCAATCACTTATTAAACTCCATCGTTTTGTTGCGGAAGCAATACTACGCTATTCGGTGAACCATTTCGCGGAGCCCCCGAGGAGCCAAGCAGCGCATGCTCAAGGAGCGAGAGGCGTCCACGGAGCACATCTGGAGAGCCGTGTCGGAGCCGCCGCCGACTCCTCCACTGTGTGGGTGACTCAGAGGTGCCGCCGCCACCGCGCCAGCTGCGCATGAGCCAGGAGGGAGTGGCGTCACACGGTGGACAGATGACGCGGGAGAATATTTTTGCAGATCCTCGGTGCGCAATAATGGGACACATGCGTGACGTACCCTGTACATCAAGCACACGTGTCTCATGGAGTTGGCTTTTTTTCCTTGAGAGGCGTGCTGCTCAGCCAAAATCCGCGATGCGGGGATAATGTATAGTGAGCCCAGGTTCTTTGTATTCGCAATTTTTTGATTTCGTTCTTTTTCTCCGGTGATAAGGTTGGTAAGGCAGCTAGCATTAGAGGCGATGCAGGGACTTAGAGTCGTGAGTTCCTTTCTTCGCAGCGCGATGCAGGGATCGTGTGTTTACTTTCTTCATTGTAATGAAACCTTCAAGAGTACTGACCATATGCGGTGCCGCACATATATCGAGTACCTCAGCATGAGTTATTTACACACACGCGCGTCCACACACATTGCAGTTTTGCAGTGTGTGGAAAAGAAATAACTGTCAAGACTGAGAGTCTCTTCCAAGGATGAGTAAACTTTAACGTTAAGATAAATTATACAATATGTTGTTTAGCGTATGAGCAGACAGCGTTTCGTCGCTATAGCTGTTTCACATAAGAGGCATAATCTAAGATGAAAAGCAGCCCCTTAAGCCAAGTAAGCGCATTCAAAAGCAGTCAGATATCTTTAGCGCTACCGAATTCTGGCGCTCAGGCTAAAGAAGCTCGCACCAAACTGCAAGGGACAATTATTAATCGAAAGGAAGGAAACGTGCATGCTGTCCTGTTTTAGCTGAGGGCGCAGCTCCAAGCCGTCACTATTTTGAAACCGCGCTGTCTACGTTAACTAGCATGCCTCCTTTCATCCTTTCCGCACTTCTAGCGGAAAAATAAAAAGAAAGTGTGCGTGCTGCTGGTAGGCTAGACCTGCAGGTCGGCTGCACCTTCGCCGTTACCTTCTCCTGCTCGAAGCCGCGCACAGACGATGGCCAAACGCCTCCTTGTATCCTTCCCGAGCATTCACTTAAAAGACAGCTTGCCGCCACCCTTTCATATCCTTCAGCAGAAACCATACCTCCAGTAAAAAAAATAAATATAATAATATCAAAACCCCTTCCGGGCGTGCAGGAGTGACGCAGCCCCTATGTCACTATTGTGTCGCGTGATTGCGCGCGCAGGCTCTGCAGAAATACCCTTCCGCTGGTGCGCTGGGTCCACCGCCGACTCCTCTGCGGCGCGGTGACTGAGGTGCCGCAGCCTCTATGTTCGCTGCAACGCGCATGCAGTGACGTCATTGCTCTTCCGATACGCCTCAGCCATTGGAAGATATATGGCACCGCGCCAGAAGCGGCGCTGTCACCAATGGAAATGTTTAGCTGAGCTGAGGCTGATCGACAAATCTTCGTAATTTGTTGCTTCCGGAATTCTACTCGGCATGGCAATTGGTCAGACCACAGCCAACGTTTTTTTTTAGACGGTACGGCACCTAGACCGATGCTTTTTGCTTACATGATTTTCCGTTTGGAAGTTTACGTTGTAGTGCCCAAATAAAGGGGGGGGGGGGGGCGTAACCATCTTTGCAGACGCTTGAATGTTTCAACTTACGATGTTGCCTATTGAATGGCGCATCTCCCGTTTTCATCCTGACCAGAGGTTCGGTACGGCTCGAGAATTTGCTCACAAATTACAATTATGTTCGCAGTTCAACGAATGATTCGATTTCTTCCTGTCGTTCCGTAATAGCGACTGTCGTGGGGAGTGGGGGTGTATACTTTGAAGAAACCGCAGTCGTTGATAGAAAAGCGATGTTTTCAGGCTTTATCGCGAGTTCGAAGACTTTATTGCATCGAGATTTTCCTCGGCCTTAAGGCAGTCGTCGAAAGTTGTCGCGAAGATAACGACGTTGTATTAATATACTTAGCAACTTTTGTATTTTGGTTGCTGCCAGCTCATCACAATTCGTTTAAATGTATCTGGCGAAGAGGAAATACAAAATATCATGACCTAAAGCTCGTAATTGGCAACCTGTATGAAGAATGATCTTTTCACTATCTCATTCATGAAGACGGCTTGTCAGTAACGGCGTTTTGGGGCCGTAACTAAGGAATTATTTGCGTTGCCGAACCTGTAAAGCGTGTCTTGAAAAACAGAAAAAGATTTTTAAAAAATTGACGCCTGCTGTTTTTGTCTCCAGATCACTGGGTGACGCCCTGGAACTATTCAATGGCTGGATCAAGTCAGTAAGAAATATTTCTTCCATTTGGTAACGAATTGTTTGCGCCCGTTAGGAAAAACAAGGTAGTTGCTTCGGCGTTGCACTGTGGTGTTTTCTTCTGTTTTACCCCGAACTCTTCCGATCCCCGTTTGTCGATCTTTTGATGACGACGAAGCGCGTACGCTGTAATTCCGGAAGAGACTACAGATTGCTAATAGTCTGTTACCGGGAACGATGGGTTGATGTCGAATGCTCGTTGTGTTATTCTGTTCAGGGGGAGGTTCTGAGAGAATGAATGGAAATACTACCTCAATACAGTCCTAAAAAATATATTAATCGTGCCTTTGTGCATGCTCACCAGGCGATGCTCAACAAGGCGATTAGGATTTCTGTTCCTCTGTTCTGGACTCGGCCGATGCTTGCGATGCCGATCCCTGTTCCAGCCGCAAGTACAAGTTTATCTCGAAGATGTTTTCGATGTTTTCAGCGTCTCCACTTCATGTACGGTTCTTACTCTTGACCGGTGTGAGATGATTACTTGTTCACTAAAACGCCTAGGTCCACATGATATTGTTATGCTGAGTTGGTGGTAGGGATACAACCTGCGTAATTGTAATGCGTTTCTCTGAATGCTTTGTGCTCGAGTTGGACGTATATGCCCAACATCGAGTCTCAGTGCTGAATTACTACAGAGGTGCCAGAAAAGGTACGTCAGATGAATGTTATTCACGCTGTTCATTACCCTGGTGACATAATGATGTAAGGTTTTGCGGATTCAATTTGCACGCTATCTCATAAAATAGCTACTTTCTTCAGCTTAACGGAAAACGGTCTACCAATGATAGAGCAGTGGGCACCTGCATTTTACAGGGCGGCAACTTTATGGCCACCAAAGTTACCTCAAGAGTGTAGACCTGTATCCTTCTATAACAGAATTTGTTTGGTCCCGGCCTCGCCACTGACTGATGTTACTGACAGGGTTCCTCGCTTTCGTCGCGCGGTCGTGATAATGTCGCGCTATCGGTGGCGGGATCATGGCTCATTCTAACTGCTGCAGTGCACTAAATTAAGAAAAAAAAAGCGACACTACCAAGATATTGAAGTATGAAATTCTACAAATAACTATATCATAAAATATTTGATAAATATTGAGAATTCGCGTCCAAATGCAATCTTAAAGTAACGATATTATGTTAAAGTCCACTTACAACGACTGTCTTAGAGTCGGTGCCAGTTGATGTTGTGATGAATAAGTCATCGGCGAATATCGATGTTTTTTCAAGATTTAATATAAGATCCTCATGTAAAAGCAACATCAGTGTGCCGTAATCATCTCTGCTTTCCAATATCTTGGGATATATTAATGTATCTGCAAGGAAAGTTTGAGACTTCATCTCAAAAGAATCCGTTAACCGCCTGCTTAGCGAGTTGGAATACTACCATAATATTTTGGGCAGATTCTACGTGGCTGTTTTTTGCGCTCTTTTGTCATCAATTCTTTACACTGGAACGAAAAAAACTGACAAAAGGGCAATTCTGCGCTCTTCAGATTTGAAGCCACCGAAAAAGGTTGTCCATTGTTAAATTAAAGTGATGGCCCCGTTTTTTTACTACGGCTGCTAAATAAATTGAACACTCCGAAAACGACTGTGGTCATCTGTCGGCTGGAAATGCAACGTACTTAGCTGGAATTTTTTATTAGCTTCAGGTCTTGTATATCTACCGTTTCTTCACAAATAAAGACGGTGTTCGAAATAATCTCATGACAATACAAAATTTAGGCACAGGTAAAATTCTTGGAACAAATATTTATAACTACGCACCTTTGCGACCATACAGAATATCAAGCACGTGTTTTATAGTTGAAGGCATCTGATAGAAAATTAAATGCAGGTAGTTGAAACTTGTCGAGTAAATGCATAATAGCACCTATGCCCTTTTTAACCTGGTCTGTGTATTCTTAGCAGAAAAAAAGCATGTACATTTTGACTTTGCTAAGGAAGACCACTTTTCGCAATTTTTATTTTTTTCCCCGCAATCTCCCAGAATCTGCCGCTCCTTTCAATGTAATCAGCCGTCTTTATTTACAATTTCTTATGTGGTCTTTGCCCTAAATGCTGTGTTCAGGTTCATTTCTAAGATTTGTTTATGTTCTTATTTTCACGTGCTTAATATGTAGCTAAATCTCTTTCGTGCCTTGTAATATTTCACCCAGTATTTGTGTTCCGGAAGTTCGCACCTTTCATGCCTAAGGATACACGTTGTACTTGCTAATTGGGCAAATCAACGCCAATAGGCTTGCACCATCGTTAGTGCGTGTATGCAATAATTGACCTACCAGGCGTTTGTACCATTGATTACACGCATAAATGTAGTTTCCCCGAACGAAGAATTTCAGACAACATGAAATGACGTTCTGAACAGTCGCTGCTAGTTAAGTGGATCACCTGGGCTTGCATGCAGTGTATCGCAGTAGTGATGGATGCATCGCGACAAACAGAACTTGCCTGCATAGGATCTCCCGGCGATAAGTCCAAGTAGAAAGAGAAAACGAATGGCCGGCTTCATTTCATGGTTTCCAAAGTCATGTATGGACCGCACAAAGTATTTGCTTTTGAGTGCCCCGTGAAAGCAGATTATCAATTTAAACGCCCCTGAAACCCTCCTATATACACATATGATGTACCCGATAAGCTTTTATTCGAGAGGTGTGACGGTTTTTCTTCCCTCGGTAGGTACGCATACGAAATGGCAATATAGATGCAGCTGTGCAGAAACAAAGCTGTGTTAGAAAAAGGCAAGGGTGGCATTTTGATGACATTTTCTCCCTTGTTTTTGTATGCATATGACAATAAATTTTACATACGTCTAAGTGCAGACTGTATTCAAAGAAACGTTTAGGTTGAAGGTGACTGTAATAACTGCATTCTGCTCGTGTTCGTTTGAAATGTCGTACAAACGAACACGAGCAGAATGCAGTTATTGTCGGTTATTCCTAGTGTTTGTTTCCAAAGAATGTCTCCCAAGAAGAGCAGAACACCAGTCGGGTGGAAACACTGTGCCCGATGAAAAAAATGTTATGCCCGCGCGGTCAGACGGGGGCAGGGATCGAACCTACTACTTCTCGAATAAGAGGTTACTTTAACGCTTCTGCTTCTGCAAAGGCGCAGCATGACACCCAAGACGGTATGCAAACTTTCCAGGCTGCGAGGTTCATTCAAAACTGAGCTTTGAGTCGAGACCGGTGCAGCGCAGTTACGAAGCTTTTTCCTAGCGCACACCAATGAAGACAGCCGGGCTCTAGGCCGGACAACACTTGTACCCTTTTTTGCCGTTGTGCCTATTAAGGGCGATTTCTGAGCAGCTTCTTACGCATTGTAGAATCTTTGAAGCGGCTGGCAAACGAAGACTTGCATTTTAAGTGCGAAACGCAGGACGCGCAGTGAAGGAGTTTGAGCATCGATTAAAATCCCACCCTCACAGCCCCGCTATCTTCGGGCACTTTGCCGTAAAACGCGGATACTGAAATCAGTATGGACGCAGCGTGCAGCCTTGGACTATAGGCGTCGTCTTCGTTTAGACAAATCTACGTTATAGAGAAAGTAATCGCATACGTAAGGAGCCACCGATTTCAACTGCTCGAGTAATGAGTAACTGCCTCGCAATCATCTGGACCACTCCAAAATTCAACCTGTACCTAAAGGTCGACCGTTCAGCGCAGTAAGGTGTCACCACGCGCTCTGCTGGCTTATAAGTTTGAAAGATCCCTTCAGCCGTCTCGCTCTGTGAAGCTTGCGTCTTCAGGATTTCGACATCACTTCATCCTGCAAGTCTGGGTGCAAGCATTCTGACGCAGACTTTTTTCCTGGGCTCCCTTGACGCTGCCTAAAAAAAACGATAATGCGTTCTTGGGACCAGTAGGCGCTACCAGGTTCGCACAAAAGCATCATTCTCATCATGCGTTGCGATATCTAGTCGAGTACCTCGAAGGTATCACGTATCACTACCGTCGTGTGGGATAGTCGGCGGATTCAAGATCCTCAGTCAGAGAAATGGATATCTCCGGCCATTTCAGCGCCACCGACCGCGCTCAGTTTCTCCGACATGTTACAGCGGCCACGCAGTTTCCTGCCTGTCGTGTGTTTGCACGAGCGCTTAATAACCGTTGCCGAAGGTGGCTCTTTCGGGGATGTTCCTCCAGTGCCAGTCAGCTGCGGCGAGGCCTGCATGCATGCGCAATATCCGAGGTAGGCCGTCGCGCTCTCTTGAAGCTCCTTCCCTTTATCTATATGGAACGCCGAACGTATAAAAGTGGTTATCGCTTCCGCCGAGCAGTCGCCGTGGATAAACCTGCTTTGTCAACGTGTTTCCTTGCTCCTTTGCACCTACTTCTAAGGCGGTTATATTGAACCTAAGCTCAAGTTTAGGCGTGCGAAGCCAGCACCGCGCCTCGCCTTCCGGCGAGCCTGGGGAATAGCGCCGCAGACTCTGCCTGTCAAATGACGGGGGTAGCACCAGTAGCGGGCGCGTACGCGCTCTTCAGTTCCAGCGGGCAGTAGGAGGGGAGCGGCGGCGCTGGTCGAGTGGTGACTCAGTATAATGCCCATCTACCAAAGAATAAAAGACTTTCAGGCTTTCTTTCAAAAACGTTGATCTTCTTGCCTGTTATGATGTATGAGATGAGAGGTGTTAAAAACGTAGAAGTTGCCCAATAAACTAAACATTAAATGTTTTTCGCCGTAAATCATTTCTCGTGGCTTGAGAATCTACCTAATGATGTTACCGAAGTACTGAATTATATTACCTGAATTATTTTCCTACTTGCGGGCGAAGATGTCGAAACACTGGCTATTGTCCCATTTTTGCATGAGTCTACTTTGTAATAATTTACACAAAGACTATCGCAGCCTCGATTTGGAACGAGCATAGGCTTCGGCTTTGTAAAGGCATCTTCTGCATATTATATTTTTATGATGTTCACGGCATTTTTTGTGGTGTTGCTGCGCTGGACAGCTGCTATTTTGCAGTTGTCGCCACCAAAAGGCAGTGGATTCGAATATTACAATTACAAAAAATGGCGAGTACACACCTCTTCTGTTAATGTGATAGCCGCGATCAAATATGCAATAGTATTGCTTAAGAAATGGTTTAACGCTTTTGATTTGAGACATGGAATCACAAGTTGTGGAATTATGCTATTATCTTTAAACAGGCGACGACAAAATCATTCGACGTATTGCCGTGTTATACATATTTGAATTTTATACTGGTCTGTGATTCTACACGGAAGTTTTAGTGCCTAGCGCGGGGCACATATTAAAAAACAACGCCATAGACTTCGGAATCAGGAAGCTCCTCCCACTGAGAGCGACCGCCATTTCGAAATATTCGCGTAACATCCAAAGTGAATCGATATCAAAGGACACGTTTGTTTTTGTGTGGAAGATTGACACAGTCGTCGTCCCTCATGCAGAAGTGCTTGTTGAAGATGTTCCCGCACAAAAGCGATATAGAGTAAGATATATGTTTTCAGCATAAGGCACGGTCGCAGTCAGTGGGCTGCACGGTTAGGTTCCTTAGCTTGTCGAAGCATTGACCCGTTGCATTAGACAGGCGACGACGCCAACACGGTACACGGTCACTCATCACCATAGTGTGAGGTTTTCGGCCCAGCGAAGCCGACGGAACTGGTGATCGCCCTATCTGTTTTTGTCCAATCGGAGACCGAGCGAGAACTTGACGCCCGATGGGTTAACGGCCTGAATAGCTGTACTTGTCTGTAGATTAACCGTATTAGAAAAAAGAAACGAAGAAGTTACACTTTATGAGTACCTCCTTCTCATCAGTATTGACCTTGGCCAGAAATATTAGTGGGCGCCGAACTGCCGGTCCTTTCCGCGACGGGTAGGCCTAGCGCGAGTACGCGGGATTTGGATCTCAGATTTTGGCGGTTACGCAGCGCGCATTCACCACCTTAAGCGGCTGCATGTGGCAATCGAGTGTAGTCCTGTTAGTAATGACCCCAAATCGACGACTGCTTAGAACGCAAAGCGCACACACGTTGAGCGGGAAGCATCCATGTGACCCTGTCTGGCGAGCGAAGCTGGCAGCTGTTGGCGGCACTTGGAGATAGCCGGCACTCGGCTTCTTGTAGCCCAGTTGCAGTTCGTGAAGAAATAAAGGTGAAACTGGGTGCGAAAAGAAGTGGCTATTGTTGTTATTACTAGTCAGCGGGCGTGTTATGCCACGAGAAAGAGCAGCATGCATCCAGTCATTGCAAAAGCCATGTAACAATGTCCTTGCCGATAGCTTCGGCGAGATGTCCTCGCCTATAGCTTTTGGGAGAGAGCCTAATACAGGGGTGAACTTGTACTGTGGCGTAAAAAGAGACTGTGGACGAATCTATGCATGATGAAATGGAGGCCGATGAAATGAAGAGAACACGAGAAAAGAACACCATATGTGGTGCTGCATATATCTTTTTGCTTTGCTAAGCAACTCGGGGGATGCACTGCAAATAATGATTGGTGACCTAGACAGGAAAAGTAGAGAGGTAGACTTGAAAATCAATATGCAGAAGACTAAGGTAATGTTCAACAACCTCGGGAAAGAATAGCTGCTTACATTAGGTAGCGAAGTACTGGAAGTAGTAGGCGATTATGTCTACTTAGGACAGGTAGCAGCTTACCGGTATCGCTAAAGTGGAAAGTATACAACCGTTGTATCTTACCTGTACTCACCTATGGGGCTGAAACGTGGAGGCTAACCAAGAGAGTTCTACTTAAGTTGAGGACAACCCAGAGGGCTAGGGAACGAAAAATGGTAGCGGTAACATTAAGAGAGAGGAAGCGTGCAGAGTGTGTCAGAGAACTAACTCAAGTTACCGACATTCTAGTGGAACTTAAGAAGAAGAAATGGACATGGGCAGGACATGTAGTGCGAAGGGAGGATAACCGATGGTCTCTGAGGGTAACAAACTGGATTCCAAGGGAAGGAAAGCGTAGCAGAGGGCGGCAGAAAGTTAGGTGGGCGGATGAGATTAAGAAGTTCGCAGGGGTCAAGTGGATGCAGCTAGCACAGAACCGGGTTAATGGGAGAAATATGGGAGAGGCTTTCGACCTGCAGCGGGTATAGTCAGGCTGATGATGATGATGATGATGATGATGATGATGATGATGTGGCGAGCGTCGGCGATAGCGTAGGGGGTGGTGAGATTCATGCACTGCACGTCATGGATGATCTCGTCCTGCGTTTGGGAGTCCACAGCGTTGTATATAATGCCGCGGAGAGAGTTGGGTGCTAGATAGATGGATTTATTGAAAGGAAAATGCAGAGAGGTTGGCCCGAATAATTCAAATCTGGCCTGCTACTCTGCACTGGGGAAGGGGAAGGAGAGACGAAAGAAGGTCATGATGAGTGACGATGTGGGAGAAGGCATATGAAATATATATATATATATATATAAATACTGCTAGGCGCTTGGTTTACAAACGCGAGTAAAGTCCGCTGGCGCTCAAAAAACGGCAAAGAGCACGCACTGCCTGGACACCCTTCCCCTTGTCCTACCAAGCGCCTAGCAGTAGTTCCTCCGACAAAGGCGTCTTGTCCAAACGCTTCAAGGAAGCGGCTAGCACACTTCTTTCGCTCGCATACGCGGGGCACACCAATAATACATGGTCCACAGTATCTGGGATGCCACAAGTTGAACATTCCGGTGAGTCCATCTGTCCAATTAAATGTAAGTACTTGTGCGTGAAAGCCACGTTTAAACGAAGTCTATGTATCAAGCATGCCTGATGACGCGGAACATCACGCGGAACATAAAATGTAAATGTTCGATCGAGCCTTCTTAGACGGATGTGTCGGGCGTCTGGCTATAGTTGGGTGCAGCGATGTAGGAACGCTATGGGTTTTCGTTGTTGTGGCTGTAAGAAGAAGGAAAAGAAAATGGATGGGCTTGCTACTGCCGAACTTGCCCAGACGACCCTAATGGTGTCATCCCACCTCCCTTCCTCCACATCTCCCAATCCCCCTGCATCAGCAGAGGTACCCAGGCCTCGTGATGGCCAGACACCCCTCACGCCTTAATTTCTGGCAGTGGAACTGCCGTGGTGTTCGCGGAAAGCGGAACGCGCTGCAGCTCCACCTCCAGAACATCCCTCCTTCCGACCTCCACGCTTTAATCGCCCTCCAAGAATCTTTCCCCCCAGTTAAGCTGCGCGACTTCACTGCTTTCCATCCTCCTTCAGTATCCCCCCCGAACATTTCCACTCTGGTTCACCGCAACTACACGGCAATAGAGCATCCTCTCGACGTTCCAGAGAGCACGCATCTTTTCCTAGAACTCCCCCGGCGGCGACAGGTGCCAGTATCTTTGTTCTTAATGTCTACAGACCTCCTCGCGCACCTTCAGCTCCTCTCCTCCTCCTTCTACGCAAAGCCCTTTCTCGCGCACATCGCAACGCGCTCCTCATTCTTGGGGATTTCAATGCATATCACGTCAGCTGGGGTTATCGCGGAAAGTGTAGGAAAGATCGCGCGCTATGGACATTCATCCAGAACGAACAGTTATCCGTCCTTAATGATTTTTCGGACCCAATCCGCCTCGGCTCCAGCGTCCAACGCAACACTAATCCGGACCTTTCCATCTGCAAAAACGTCTTGGACGCAGCGTGGACGAACACCTGGGTCTTTCTCGGCAGCGACCACTATATCCTGTCCATCTCTTTCTCTCTTCCTACCCTATCCTCCCGCGAGCGTCTGAGCCAGGTAGTCGACTGGGATCGGTTCCGCCAATCACGTTAACATGCCCCCCCCCCTCCATCTCAGACCTTTCTCAATGGACTGCCACCTTGCTCAAAGATGTTTCATCCGCCACCTTTACCGTCCCAACCATTCCTCATTCCTCCACGGCTGACAGCCACCTCCTTCACCTATGGGAGGCGCAGCATTCCTTGCACCGCCGCTGGCTTTCACAAAAACACAACCACTCACCACGCCTCCGCCTTGCCCGCCTGGATATGGAAATTGAGGAGCACTGCTCATACCTCACCAGGCAGCAGTGGGGCCAAACCTGCGACCGCATGGCCGGAAACCTAGGGATAAGGGATACGTGGGCGCTCCTATGTGTCCTCCTTGACCCGTCGCATACCAAGACCACGCAATGCAGGGATGTGATGCGCCTCCTACAATCATCACCGCTATCCGATTCCGATTTCCTTCTTGCACTCCGAGATCGCTATCTCTGCACTTCCCCTCCGTACCCCTCCCTTCCTCCATCGGCACCATTAATTCTGCGCTTGACGCAGATATCACTTTGGGAGAGGTTTGTGCGGCGCTACATAAGCTCCGCACCACTTCCGCACCAGGAGCAGACCAAATTTCTAACAAGGCCCTCCGTAACCTGGACACATCATCCCTAGAGGCCATTACGAACCTCTTTAACAAACATTGGTACGAAGGCACTCTTGCCTTCTGAGTGGACCCACGCTAAGGTAACCTTCATCCCCAAGCCCGGCAAACCCATAGACATTCAAAACCTCCATCATATTTCCCTCACCTCTTGTCTCGGTAAGCTCTTTGAGCACGTCGTTCTAGACCACTTGCAGAGCTTCCTCGAAAACAATCATCTTTCCCCGATTCGATGTTCGGCTTTCGCCCATCCCTCTCTACACAGGATTCATGGTCCAGCTCTCCGAAGAGGCCCTTCACCCTCTTCACGCCAAGCGCACCCGCGCGCCTCATGGCACTAGACTTGAAGAAAGCATTTGACAATGTATTCCATACCACCATCCTAGACGCCCTTTCTACCCTTAACATGGGTTACTGGATCCATGGTTACATCGAGGCTTTCCTTGACCATCGCATGGCCGAGATCTCATTCGGCACCCTCTCCTCTCCCGCTTTCCCTCTTGGAAATCGAGGTAACCCCCCAGGGTTCTGTTCTCTCTCCACTTCTCTTCAACACCACCCTTTTGCCTATGGCACGTGCTCTAGCTACCATTCCTAACCTCTCTCATGCTTTGTACGCTGATGATATCACCCTCTGGGTGACTACCGGCAATCTTGGAGAGATGGAAGCCGCTCTCCAGGCGGGCGCTAAAACGGTCGCCGATTATGCTCGCACGGTCGGGCTAGCTTGTTCCCCGCCCAAGTCGGAGCTCCTGCTCCTCCTGGCTGGAGGCATAGTTGCAACCTCATCTCTTAACCTTAACGTAACTATCGACGGACATCCCATCCCTCCTGTCTCTTGAATCCGTATTCTCGGTCTCTTTCTTCAATGCAATGGCAGACACACTACTGTCCTTTCCCGCCTTACTACCACCGTCCAGCAGACTGTACGGCTGATCCGACGGGTCGCTAACCGACACTACGGCATGCGCGAGCACGACCTCCGTCGTCTTGTCCCAGGCCTTTGTGCTAAGCCGCCTTGTCTACTCCCTCCCCTGCCTCTTTCTGTCTCGTGCCGAGGAAGACAAGGTCAACTGTCTCATCCGCCAAACCTATGTCGGCTCTCGGGCTTCCCACTTCCACCCCCACTTCTCGTCTACTGGCGATGGGCATCCACTATACTCTTTCAGAACTTGTGGAGGCCCATCGCGTGGCACAACTCGATCGTTTATGTCGCACCACCCCTGGCAGAGCCCTTCTTACTTCCCTTCGCTTGACCCCTGTCTCCCCTGTCTGTGTCACCCATCCCTTGGCCAGCTCCCTGTTCTCCTTGCTCACCATCAAGCCCCTTCCTAAGAACATGCACCCTGAGCATCATGCCGCTCGCCGATCTACCCGCGCCTCCACCCTCTGGTTCCAGTACGGTACACGGTCTGACGCCGTGTATGTTGATGCGGCACCCTACCTCTCGCATCTTGCCTATGCCCTGGCCACTGTTTCTAATACACGAACCCCCCTCACCGTCGCCACTATCCATGCTCTCACTTCCACTGCCGCAGAGGAAAAAGCCATCACTCTCGCCATTGCCAGTACACCAGCCCTTTTCATATTTAGCGACTCTAATACCGCAGTCCACCACTTTGCAAAGGGTAGAATCTCTTCCTCTGCGTTCAATATCCTTAAGCACTCCTCCCCCCCTTCCCAATATATCCAACTCTTTTGGGTTCCGGATCACGCGGGGCACCCTGGAAATGAGGCGGCAAATTCTATCGCTCGCGAGATGACCGACCGAGCTGGCCCCCTCCACCCCGGGATGGAAACGCGTGACTCCTTCCTCACCTTTTAATGACATCACCCTCCACTATCGCAAACTCCCGATTATCCCTCCCTCCCCCTCACAAGTCCATATCTAAAATCGAAAAGAATACGTGGCGCAATTTACAGGCCCGCACTTTCCTCTCCCCTGCACGCCTTGCCCTTATTCACTCCGGTGCCTTCTCGCCCCAATGCACGCTTTGCAGGTCTCCCCGAGCAGACTATGCTCACATTCTTTACTCTTGTCCGGCGCACTTTCCCCTGGCTCCTGGCAAATAAACAGCCCGCAGCTGTGGGAGGCTGCTTTGGCCAGCTCGGAGCCGCATATTCAACAGCGGCTTACGACCTGGGCAGCGGAAGTCGCCGCCAGGCGTGAACTGGAGGCCACCACCAGCAGCCGGAAGGTCACCAATGGAATGGCGGCAACATAATTTTTTTTAAATTTTTTTTTTGCGTTCACTTAATAACGTTTGTATCACCAGCTCCACCTGACTCTGTAGTTTAGCTACCTCCCCTGCCTTGTGCGGACAGAAGAGGAAATATAGAAGAAAGAAAAAGAAGAGGGAGAGGAAGAAGCGTGCCGCAGCAACAGCCGTCATCCCCCACCCTAAGCGGTGGCGGGTGCAATGACAGCCTACAACAGATAAAAAAATTAGTGGCTGGCTAGCCTCCGCCGCAAGCGGCGTTGACCTGCCGTCCCAGCGCCGTAGGGCCAAGAACTGCCCCCTCTCATCGCAGTGGGTAAGAGCTGTCCCCAATTCGGAGTTCAGAGATCCAGAGATAGGGACCAGCGCGTGGCTCAGAAGGGTGCTGAATGTCAGGGAGTTGTACGGGTTTATCCGCACACGATCGGTGGCACGGGCGATGGTGTAATCGATGCTGCCATGGGTGCAGAGAATATGAAGCAACGCTCCGTTACTACAAGTGCGGAGATCAAGCCCACCTCATGGTCTGAAGAGGCTTTTGAAGCCTTCCGCAAGGGCGCGAGGGAGGAGAGCGTGACGATGGAGACCGGCATAGAAGTTGGGGTTGACAGTAGAGTGTCGGAATCGGATGAGGTCGATCAAGCCCACCTCCTGGTCTGAGGAGGATCTTGAAGCCTTCCGCAAGGAGGTGAGGAAGGGGAGCATGACGACGCGGCATACAAGTTGGAGTTGACGGTAGAGTATCGGAATCGGATGAGGCCGAGCGGGCGGTTGTGAGACACTGAGCTGGTGGGACGCAGCTGTACCGTGTGCCTTCACGGCCTGGACCCAGTGCGAGTCTACTTCAAGTTCAGCAGGGGTGATAGAAACGCCTTCGACTTGGCAGGCAGGGGGCCGGTGTCGAATGCCGGGCGCTAGGCTTAGCGCGTCGTTGCCGCGGCAGAACACAAAACGTTTCCCAGAAAGCTCGGAGATGGATGGAATTGATAACCGAGTTTGACTAATGAATCCTCTCGCCTTCATGGCGCATCGGTGAACATTTGTGTAGAAAGGTTGGGGAGATCAGGTTGAACAGGTTGAGATCCTGGAGCCCATGCAAAGCACGTTCTTTCAGCTTCGCGTATGAAACGCGAGTCCGCTTAGTGTAGCCAACACTATAAAAACGCGGATTGAAAAGCGGGTGTTAAACAAGCTATCGCAGCGATAATCAGCGTTCACTCTATCACGAGATTGATTAATTTATTTAGAGGAATGGAAAGGCGCGGTAACTGTCTCACGTATTTGCTGTGGACACCTCAACCGCGCCGTAAGGGAAGGGAGAAGATGGCAGTGAAAGTAGAACGAGAGAAAGAGGAGCCGTAGTGGAGGGCTGCGGAGTAATTTCGACCACCTGCGATCTTTAACGTGCGCTGACATCGCACAGCACACGGACACCTCTTCATTGAAACGCAGCCGCCGAGGTCGGGTTCGAGCCCGGATACTCCGGCACAGTAGTCGGGCGTATCACGAGTTTGAAGCCATGCTTAAGCCCCCATAATTTTTTTTTCAGTGTTTAGACCTTGCAAAACAAAGTTGAAGCTCCACTCGCAAACTGAAATGTGAAATCGAAGCAAAAAGAGCCCGTGCTCATTAGTATTTTTCACAATTGTCCTCATTGAGCTTCTTTTGCTCAAGATATGGTTAATAAATCACAATATATGTTCGGAACCTTGCAAAAATATGTAACCTTGCAAAAATATGTGCAGTTAAATTAGTTTCAGCAGTGTTTAAAACTGCAGTGTTGGCTTAGCGAGCAAGAATTGCGCTGGCACAGTGACTTGTTTAATGTAGGAGAACATGATGACAAGGTCCCAGTGTTGGTCATTTTTGCGGCTCACGTTTACGACCCTGCCCCCTCCCCCCCCCCCGAAACTCAGAAGGCACGTTTACTTTCCATTTCAGTATTAAGGCGGAGGCCTTTTAGATTCACGGAATGAAATCTTGTGCGTGAACTGTGCGCGGGATCTTTGCACCGGATGTGCGCATGCAGTCTGTGCATCGGATGTGGGCGCTAATGTGTCACTTGCTAATAACGGATGTATTAGGAGGGAAATTGGAAATAAAAACAATTCATGGTGACTGGTAATGTAAAAAGGGTATACGATGGATACCAATACAATCAATGAAAAATGAAAATGACGAATAAAATGATCATAAAGCGACTAAAAATGACTGCGGAAAGACAAATGTGTCAAACAACGACTTATAATCACCGCAATGGACTGGACATGAGTAAACATGCATAGCTATGAGCGGTAATGACTACAATCACTAGGCATGACAGAGCATGACTACGAAACAACCAGCTGCCTAACGACGACTTGCAACGGTCGAAACTGTCCGGAAATTAGTAAATATGCTTGATACTAATGACTACAATGAATAGGTACGACTCAGCATGACTCAACATGATTACTGAATGACCAGTTGATCAAACGATGGCTTGAAATAGCAAAAACTGAATGGAAATGAGTAAATATGTTTACCTATGACAGGTAATGACAAGGCATGACTCATCATAATTATGAAACAAGCAATATATAAAACGCTGACTTATAATAATCGCAACTGACTGGAAATGCTAAACAAGCTTAGCTATGGCTGCAATTGACTACTATGACTACTATGAGCCCTCCTTGGATCATCTTTCATTTGTACATACCATGATCTTCTTCCTCTTGTACATACCATCATCATCGTCCCGCGGCGCCGGCTCCGGCGCGCGCTTGGGTTTTCGCCAGCAGATTAAACGCTGACACGGCATACCTTGCCTTGCCTTCACGACCTTGCCGTCTGGACCTGGCCTTCTTTCACACTACATGTGACAGCATGACTACAGAACGACCAGTGTGTCAAGCGGTGACCCGTATTAGCCCTAACTGACTGAAATCGAGTAAACGCGCTTAGCTATGAGCTGTAACAACTGCAATAACTCGGCATGACTACTGAACTACTAGTATACCAAATGACAACTTGTAATGGTCGCAAACTACTAAACATGGGCAAATATGCTCAGCTATGAGTGGTAAAGACTAAAGTGCCTACGTGTAACTCAGCATGGCTACAGAATGACCAGTGTGTCAAGCGGTGACCCTTAATGGCCGTAACTTACTGTAAATGAGTAAACACGCTCAACTATGAGGGCTAACGACTACAATGTCTCGGCATGACTATGGAACTACTAGCATACCAAATGACAACTTGTAATGGTCGCAAACTACTAAATATGGGCAAATATGCTCAGCTATGAGTGGTAAAGACTAAAGTGCCTACGTGTAACTCAGCATGGCTACAGAATGACCAGTGTGTCAAGCGGTGACCCTTAATGGCCGTAACTTACTGTAAATGAGTAAACACGCTCAACTATGAGGGCTAACGACTACAATCTATCGGCATGACTATGGAACTACTAGCATACCAAATGACAACTTGTAATGGTCGCAACTGACTGGAAATAGGCAAATATGCTTAGCAATGAATGGTAATGACTACGATGACTAGGCATGGCTTAGCATGACTGCGGAACGACCAGCATGTCAAACGATGTCTTGTAACTGCCGCAACTGACAGTAAAAGAGTAAATATGCTTAACTGTGCATGGTAATGCCGATAACGACTAGGCAGGACTGAGCATGACTGCGGAACGACCAACATGTCAAACGACGACTTGTAATAGTTGCAACCGATGGGAGTAAATATGCTTAGAGATGAGTTTTGATGACTGTAACAACTAGACGTGACTCCGCATGGCTTGGAACAACTAGTATTTCGAACGACGACTCGTAATGTCCGCAACTGACTGAAAATGAGTGAATATGCTTAGCTATGAGTAATAATCACTACATCAACTGGCATGACTTAGCATAACTAGGAAACGACCAGTATGTCAAACGACGTGTTTTAATGGCCGCAAAGATTGGAAATGACGAAACAGGCTTAGCTATGAGTGGCAGGCATTACTCAAACTAGGCCATCAATCAGGTGATAGAAAAATGCTGGGAATATAACCAGCCCTTATACATAGCATTCATTGATTACGAAAAAGCATTTGACTCAGTTGAAACCTCGGCGGTGATGAAGGCATTGCGAAATCAGGGGGTAGACGAGTCGTACGTGAAAGTGCTAGAAGATATATATAGTGGCTGCACAGGACCCATAGTTCTGCATAAAGAAAGTAACAAAATTCCCATAAAGAAAGGTGTTAGGCAAGGAGATACAATCTCCCCAGTACTATTCACAGCTTGTTTAGAGGAAGTATTCAGAGACTTGGAATGGGAGCAGTTAGGGATAAGGGTAGATGGAGAATACCTCAGTAATCTGCGATTTGCTGATGACATTGCCTTGCTAAGCAACTCGGGAGATGAACTGCAAATAATGATTGATGACCTAGACAGGAAAAGTAGAAAGATAGGATTGAAAATCAATATGCGGAAGACTAAGGTAATGTTCAACAGCCTCGGGAAGGAACAGCAGTTTACATTAGGTAGCGAAATACTGGAAGTAGTAGACGAGTATGTCTACTTAGGACAGGTAGTAACCGCAGATCCGTACCACGAAAAGGAAATAACAAGAAGGATACGATTGGGATGGAGCGCATTTGGCAAGCAGTCGCAGATTATGACTAGCAGCTTATCGGTATCGCTCAAGAGGAAAGTATACAACAGTTGCATCTTGCCTGTACTCACCTATGGGGCTGAAACGTGGAGGCTAACCAAGAGAGTTCTACTTAAGTTGAGGACAACCCAGAGGGCTATGGAACGAAAAATGGCAGGTGTAACATTAAGAGATAGAAAGCGTGCAGAGTGGGTCAGAGAAATAACTCAAGTTACCGACATTCTAGTAGAAATTAAGAAGAAGAAATGGACATGGGCAGGACATGTAGTGCGAAGAGAGGATAACCGATGGTCGCTGAGGGTAACAAACTGAATTCCAAGGTAAGGAAAGCGTAGCAGGGGGCGGCAGAAAGTTAGGTGGGCGGATGAGATTAAGAAGTTCGCAGGGGTAAAGTGGATGCAGCTAGCACAGAACCGGGTTAAGAGGAGAAATATGGGAGAGGCCTTCGCCCTGCAGTGGGTATAATCAGGCTGATGATGATGATGATGATGATGATGATGAAACTAGGCATTACTGAAAATGAATACGAAACGATCAAATGTCAACCGGCCACTTCAATCTACCAACTGATTGGAAACGAGGGAAATAGGCAAATGATAGATGAGGTGACTAGGCTTTCGCTGTGCTTCTCTTAGGAGACACTTATATGATCCTCTAAATTTTAGACTTCTTTCTGCCATCTTTTTTGTAACATGATTCAGTGCGCATAAAGTTTGGAAACAAAACTGAATAATTCAGACATGTAATCATAATGCACATTGGGCGCCCTCCCAGATCCAATCCTACTTATGTGACAAATCTGTGAGTATGTGATGGGATGGCGATAATCTTATTTCTATTCTCGCTATTTCCTGCCTTTCCAAAACCTTGATTTCAGCAAAAATAGTGTTTTTGTGATTAGGAGCTGGAACTTTATCAAGCTAATTAAAATAAAGTTTTCTCTTTAGTGTCTTTTTAATTTACAGATCCATCGCAGGTCGCATGTGCAACTTCGCGTTTTATCTTCATCTAAACGCATCCGATTTGCTCGGCAGAGACCAGGGTACTCCGGTTAATTGGCGAGCACGTGTCTGGTAAATTTTGTTGTGTCATTTAGTTTATTGGTGTAGAGGAATCAAGCATCGCACCCGTGTATTCGCCAGTAGCTTTTAAACATATCCTTCATATTTAAAAAAAGAAGATTCAAATGACCTCTAATTCAAATCACCCCCGTGCGCCACAAAGGCTTGTGCGAGAAACTGCTCCACCGGTATTTTGGACCCTATAAAGTCCTGCGCCGCTTAAACAGTGTTAATTATGAAGTAATTCCAGATGGAACTGTGACCATCAGTGTTCGGCGTCAGCGGCCTGAAATTGTTCATGTGGTGCGCTTAAAGCCGCATGTTTCGCGTGACTGAGCGCTTCCTGCAAGTGAGACCTTGAGTTATTGTACAGTTCACCTCACACCTAATTTTTTTTTTCTCTCCTCTCGCCTTGTCATCGGGACGATGCTTTTCTTTCACGCTGTGCCCCGCTGGGGGGCACAGTGGTAAGACGCCCGACTACTCTCCGGAACTCCCGGACTTGAACCCGACCTCGGCGGCTGCGTTTCGATGGAGGCGAAACGAAGTGGCGTCCGTGTGCTGTGCGATGTCAGCGCAAAGATCCCCAGGTGGTCGAAATTACTCCGTAGCCCTCCACTATGGCTCCTCATTCTCTCTTTCCACTTTAACTCCCACCTTCCTCCCTTCCCTCACGGCGCGGTTCAGGTGTCCACAGAAAACGAGTGAGACAGTTACAGCGCCTTTCCCTTCCAGTGACCCAATTATAATTCTTTCACGGGGTTAAAGATCCCCAGGTGGTCGAAATTACTCCGTAGTCCTCCACTACGGCTCCTCTTCATCTCTTTTCACTTTCACTCCCACCTTCCTCCCTTCCCTTACGGTGCGGTTTAGGTGTCCACAGAAAATAAGTGAGACAGTTGTAGCGCCTTTCCCTTTCTATAAATCAATCAATCTTTCACGGGGGTAGGGGGGATAATGCCACGTGCCTTGCGCCGCGCGACTGCCGGGCTTGGTGCCGACGACGACGAATCGTTGGTTGGCTCAAGAGGCGCGCTGGTGCTGGGCACTGTCATCGCAGCTAGAAGAAAACCTGACTCTCGGGTCGTACCTTCACGGTACCGTGTACCTTCACGGCTTCTTGTCTTAAGTCGTGGCTTGACTCGTGACAACATTAAGGTCACTTTTGTTCATTTTGTTTCTTTTGTATATAACTGACGTTGTTTTGATACCATACGCGTCAGATATTATTATTTCGTTGATGATACCGGTACTTTCGTTTTGTCTCGCCACCTCTCATCTCTATATCGCGATACCAATTTTTGGCATGAGAATCTGTCCGATTGGCTTGGTGAAAATAGACTGAATGTCAATGAGATTTAACACACGGTTTTTCATCCACAAATAGGTCAGTAGTACAAGATGACAACATTGCATTCAAATCCTATTTCCTGGACAGGGTTGCTGAACACACGTTTTCCGGTATCTCATTTCATGAAAATGTTCGCGACAAGTCCCCTAACTATTTTAGGAATAACATGGCAGACCTATAGGCATGCTAAATGGATTTCGTGTTGTTGTTGTTGTGGCTGTCGGAAGAAGGAAAATAAAATGCACGGGCCTGCTACTGGCACTGTAGCTGCGTCACCTCCGCTGCCTCTTGCGGAGAGAAGAGAAAATAGAGAAAAAAGGTAAAGACGAGGGAGAGAAAGACGCGCGCCGCAACAGCAGCCGTCGTCCACCACCGAAGCAGTTGCGAGTGCAATGACGACCTACAACACAAAAATTCGGTAGCAAGCTAGCCCACGCCGCAAGCGGCGGTGACCTCCCTGTCCCAGCCGAACTTTGCTTTAACTTTGCTGCCTGCATATCTTAAAAAGAGACTTGGTTAATAGAATGGGGCGTGACAACCAAGACTATTCTTGATAACCCCCATCTAACGCAAAAAAGGATTGTTACATTTACTGAAAACTTCTAAAGTCGCAATACACTTCACTACATATAAAAAGGACCATTTAAAATGCAATTGCAACCCTCTACCATCAACAGTCGTCACAACTTTTCTGTGAATTTAATGCTGACCACGAACGCTTTCTTTTTACATATACAGATACACAACCAACATACTCTTTAAGCGCATTTATTTTATTAAAACTAAACTGACAGCCAACTTTATTAGGGAGATAATACGATGGCTTGTTCCTGACCTCTTTACTCCCCAACCTTTGTTAAAGCACGGCCGCTCAATGGAGGCGCACTTGGTGCGGCCCGTCGCGTCGCGCCTCAATGGCTGGGGAGGCGCGTATTAGGAGAAGTTACAGTTTCCGCCGTCATTCTCCGCGGGGGCGCCACCCCTCCAGGACAAGGCGCCGCCGGCACGGACGAGCAGACGACGCGGAAGGAGCGCGCTGGCTGGGTTGGCGTGTGTTATCGTTTTGACTACTCAGCATAACAGCGTGCTTCTGATAGTTCTGCATGCGTGTCATCGGTGCCTGTGTCAACAGCGTCCTAAGCGTATGCAGCACCATGCCAGGCAACTGCTGTGTGCCGCTGTGCACCACGAAAGCAAGAAAAGATCG
>JAJIZL010025337.1:43776-89746 GCA_023969395.1 Amblyomma maculatum
AATTTCATCCCGTCTTCCCTATTTTGTGCAATTTCCGGAGTTGATTTGTGAGAGAGAAGACTGCAGTCACACTAAGGACCTAACCAAACTAATGCGACCACTGCTGACCAACTGGACAGGCAACATCAATCAGACAGTGGAAAAAATCACGCTTGCACATAAACCTTTTTCGAGAAAAGTTCTTCGCATGTAAAATAAGCTTGCGTGTCTTCTGTGCATCACGCGGCTTCATAATCAAACGAGAAAAAAATTGCCTGAGCCTGCGGGCGTGTCGTTGAACTGGCTGTCTTGTGTTCTTTCTTTTGCAACAGTTTGTGTTAGCTAGTATGTTTTGGTGGTGGTACCCACTTGAATATTATTTCCAGTGAAAATGGAGGAACAGGCTGAACAATAATGTTGAACGCTACGTCCTGAATTGTAAGTTTTCAGAAAATTTCACGCAGAATAATGGTCCCAAACCATGTCCCGATTTCAAGATTGCAATGTCTAATACGTTATTACAGTGGTTGAAACGCAACTAAATGGGTGCGCACTCAGCGAAGCACACGACTGCCTCGTTCTCGTTGTAAACGGAAGACCACGAATGACTTGGAAAAGCCTAGTGATGATAACTTGCCGCTATCACCTTATCAATAGCAAACTTGCACATAGCATCACATACTGTGTGAATCGCCGCTCATAGTCCTAAATTGAGCAAGCGCCGACCACGCGGACGCCGAAACGAAAGCACAGCCACGGCCGCTGCGCGCAGCTCTCCGCCCGGACTCGTCCCGGAGCGGTGGCGCCGCAGCGGTGGTGATGAGAACTAGGCGTAATACGGCTCTTCTGGGCGACGCGACGGGCCGCACCCAAGTGCGCCTCCATTGAGCGGCCGTGGTTAAAGTTACAGTGGGGCGGTCTCTTAGTCTCTCAGGTTTTGAAAGCAATCAAAGTCGTATTTTGTGTCCGGTTAGTGATTGCATGTTTTTATTTTCTTTTTATTCTCAGCAAAACCCTTGTTGTTTAATTGGTGCTTAACGTTTTTTTTTTTTTTTTCATTACTGCTCGGTCTGTGTTTGAAAGTTTTTTTGAAATACATTTTTGGACTTATTTTTTTCAACTAAAGTAGAAGAGCGATTAGTGCTCAATATTTCAGGTATTTTGAAACAGAATTTTCTTTCAACCTGAACGTGTTTGCCCCGCCGGGGTGGTGCGGTGGTAAGACGCCCGACTACTGTGCCGGAGTTCCCGGGATCGAATCCCGGCCTCGGCGGCTGCGTTTCGCTGGAGGCGAAGCGAAGTGGCGTCCGTGTTCTGTGCGATGTCAGCGCACGTAAAGATCCCCAGGTGGTCGAAATTACTCCGTAGCCCTCCACTACGACCCCCCTTTCTCTCTTTCCACTTTCACTCCCACCTTCCTCCCTTCCCTTACGGCGCGGTTCAGGTGTCCACAGAGCAAGTGTGACAGATACTGCGCCTTTCCCTTCCTATGAACCAACCAACCAATCTGAACGTGTTTTCTTCTTTCTTTTTTTTTGCGAAAGCAAGACTCCAACAGCCACAGCAAGACTTCGGGGGGCCGCCGTGAAGAGGAGTAGCAACCCCATGAAGGGGCGTACCTGCGATCTCTTCATAAAAAGATTATCCTGCCATGACATTTGAATTTACGCTACTCCTATGCTATGGGCAGGAGCTGCCAACTGGGGTAGCTCCATCCATATGGCAGGGTGATATCAGAATCAGCCTGCCAGATATAAGGTAATTGGTTCACAAGAAGGGAAATGCCCAGTATCTCTCACACATTTCTGTGGATACCTGACCGCGCCATAAGGAAGGGAGGAAGGTGGCAGTGAAACTGGAAAGAGAAAGAGGAGCCGTAGTGGAGGGAGTAATTTCGATCACCTGGGGATCTTTACGTGTGCTGACATCGCACAGCACTCGGACGACTCTTCGCTTCGCCTCCATCGAAACGCAGCTGCCGGCGGTCGGGATATTATTGGAGGCGAAACGAAGAGGCGTCCGCGTGCTGTCTGATGTCAGCGCACGTTAAAGATCCCCAGGAGGTCAAAATTACTCAGTAGCCCTCAACTAGGGCTCCTCAGTTTGCATTCTCATTACCGCTACGACAGGAGGCATGTCCATGCGGCTCTGTTGAAGTATGACTTTATATATGGGCTGGTAGCTCACGCTCTCGCATCATCCCCTGAAGGATGAGCTTAGGTGTCCCCAATAATGTAGCACCTTATACTGATAGGGCGTGTTAGGTGAATAACGTAGCAGGCAAAAGAAGCGTCCACCGTTGCTTTCGAAATTCAACTAGAGTTCACCTGAAATAATTCATAACTAATAATTTTTTCTATTCTTATTATGTTTAAAACAGCGTGTCTTAAAGGACTATTCTTGTAATGTATTTTGAACTATTGTTCTCAGGTGCAGTCTTTTTGTTCTTTGATGTGTTAGTAAGTGTAGTGTAGAAATTTAGCCCCCAAGATAGCACAAAGTAGGCTATGAAGGGTGGGTCCCGGTGGGTCCAATGTAGGCATGTAGGAAGCCCCGGTTGGCTCAATGTAGGGACTGCTAGAGGGGCAGACGTAGGCCTGAAGAGGGCTATCGACAAAGCCCCGATGGGCTCCACCAGGGACCGATGCAGGCATGCCTTGAGGGGCTGACCGCATTTATTCCACATTGCCAAAAAAGGACATCACTCCCCCCCCCCCCCCCGGGCCTCTTTGGACAGATTAGGGAGCCGCTCTGGATTAACATTTTTTGTTCGGTTAGCCCCTCAGATAACGACATAGGACCGATGCGGGTTCTATCGCGCTAGCCGCACTTGGGCATGCCCACATTATTGTCATGGGGATCCGACGCAGGAAATTGATGGGAAGCCCTAGTCCAAGTTTTCCAAATCAATATTTATGCAAATAATTATTATTTTATACATGTTTACACATTCTATAGAGCCCCAATATGAAATTTTACAATAATTTATAACATTAATCTAGCCTAAATGACTTCATGTACATCTTTTTCAGGCTATGTAAATGCGTGTTCTGAACAGTAATGTTGTTATTGTGGCTGTAGAAAGAAAGAAAAGAAAATGCATGGGCCTGCTACTAGCTTTGTAGCTGAGCCTCCTCCGCTAGCTCCTGTGGACAGAAGAGAAAATAGACAAGAAACAAGAGGGAGACAAAGACGCGGGCCTCAACAACAGCCGCCGCCCTGTTGTTGTTGTCGTAGGAAAAAAGAAAAGAAAATGCACAGGCCTGCTACAGGCTGTCTAGCTGAGCCACCTCCGCTGCCTCGTGCAGACAGAAAAGAAAAAAAGAAGAAAGGAAACGAAGAGGGAGAGAAAGACTCGCGTCGCAACGACAGCCGTCGTCCACCACCAAAGCGGTGGCGGGTGCAATGACGGCCCAGAACAGACAAAAATTCGGTGGCAGTCTAGCCCCCGCCCTGCCCACGCCCCATTAGGTGATATCTAGAATCCCCTGATGGGGCTTGGGCAGGTGGGTTGCCGCCGCGTGTTGCGGAGGCTAGTCTGCCTCCGAATAGTTGTCGGTTGTGGTCTGTCATTGCACCCGCCACCGCTTCGGTGGTGGACGGCGGGCCGTGCTGCGAGTTGCAGGCTGTCCAGAGCAACCACATAAAGAGCAACAATTAGTAATCAGTATGTTTTAGTATTTTTAACGCAATATTTATGAGCGCGTGAACTAAAGCCTTGTAATACTTCTAACCGACTAAAAATGGCAACAACGGTTATAAAAATCATCTATAACAGTAATTTAGGGCAAATTCTAATACAAATAAAGGCTGGAAAGAATGATTGCACAATTGCACACATGCCGTCTAGCCCCATTACGGCCGATGTGGGACCTACAGCGGTTTTGTGTGGGCAGCCCCAATTGGGCTGGGTGTTGTTTTTGAACCTGAAGCCCACTTGCTGTTGCACGTGTCTTGACATTGCCCACAAGGGACTGATTTTGGTACCATGTGGGCGTGCCCGCCTTCCAGCCCCATTACAGCCTATGTGGGACCTAAAGCGGTTTAGCTTAGGCTGCCTTATTTGAGCTTCACGAGGGCTTGCCCAAACTGAGGTCTTCATACTTCCCCTGCCCTCAAGTAACCTACAAGGGGCCGATTGGGGCAGCATGTGGGTATGTCCGTTTTGTTTTCCCCACTACGGCCGATTTTGGTCCCCCAAAGATCTACTGGGGGCGGCCTCATTTATGAGCTATGATAGCTTTCCCATATTGAGGCCACATTTATGTTGGATTGCCCTCAAATAACCGACAAGGGGCACTTGTGGTCTGGATGCAGGAATGTGCCCTGCATTAGCCCGAGCAACGACGCTAAGGGACCCATGCCGGAGGAACAGGAGCGAGCCCAAATGGGGCTTGCCCACATTTTCCCCATCGGGGACCGATGCAGGTCTTATGATGGTTGCCTCAGCCCCACTTGCCTACATCGGACTTACTGAGGCCCCACACTCTGTGCTACCCGGCCTGTATGATGTTTTATGCAATATACCAGAACGGCTGCCAAAGTGTACATTGAGGGACTGGCTTCCCAAGCTGCAATTAATCGACTTATATTCGACACCGCCTTTACTCCTTGAGAGAACGAATGAAAGTTTGATTTATTGCTTAACTGATTGATAGTTCACATTTTAAATAAATGCTATACTGTTCGTGTTGCTTCTCTTGCGCACCTGTATGGTGCTAGGGGCCTTGTCAGGGAATTTATCCTGCCCTTTTCCCTGGCTTCATGGAAATTCTATATCGTATCGTCAAAATTCGGAATAACTATACTAAGCTAAACTCTGAGGTCTGATCATCCGGGACTGCATTGCCAGGCGAGAAGACCATAGGCAGACCCTAGGTTTGGTGAGTTGGGTCGTAGGCATGGTGGAACACGAAATGCCAGAGGTCAATGGTCGCCTGTTCTCCAGTAGCATTGTTTCCTTGCTCTCCTCGCTACATTCCAGCCACACTGCACACTCTCCTCTTCTTCTCCTTTTTCAAAACGCGAAGTTTTCTCTTATACCGTTAAAATGTTTTTCATTTTTCTCTCTCTCTCACAGTGCAACTTACCGAAGTGTATTGCGGTGGCAGCCGGAACCTCAGCCTCCGTCCTATTCTTGGGGCATGAAAAGATAGGCCTCAATCAAAAACCACGAACTGCGCTAGGGCACGCTGTTTTGAAGTATCTCATGGATTATTCTCTGTAATCGCGGATTAATTTTTGATGCAGCGTCGGACGTGTAAAATGCACTGTTGGGGAGGCAGAGGAGTGCGAGCGTAGACGTGTATATACCTGCAAACGCACGTTGTGTGTTTGTAGAGGAAGTTTTTCGTCACCGACTAAATTGTTGTTGTTGATGTTTCATCGGAATAAACACTAGCGGCCTAACCAGTGCCTTGGAGAACAAGACTTGTATCCTCAACTTCGGGCAACGAGTTATTTAAAGGGCAGTAGTGCGTCTCCTCTGAAAAAAAGAGGGAAAAAGTACAGACACTAACGGAAAATAATGATGCCTAGTCTTATAAAAAAAAATATTTGTTTCCCATGTGCAAATATTGCTGAACATTAACAGAAGCTAAGCTCTTCGTTTCTTATTCTTAAAGTTCACTGGACTTTGGCAGTGTTTTTAACATAAGGCAATTTTTGTTTCTTTAGAATTGATGCCTTCAATAATTTGCCGACATCGATGAGTAGTCCGAAAAATTTGATGTAATCCATACGCTACCATGGCATTTCAGGACAGCATAGTTTATTTCTTTGCAGTTAAGGTGACTAAATGTGTGTTCTGATTTCTGTGCTTGTTGAGGGATTGCTACTGTAATAAACAATTAATCGCTCTGAAACAAGATTGGTTTCTTCCCAGAAATAGTCATTATAGCCTTGAATACGTGTTGGATTGAGTGACAGTGGAGGTTAGTACGTAGCATGCGTGCTGATGGCGGCTATGAAAGTTGTCTTTAATGTTCGCGGTGTTTGTCACAACATGCTATCTTTGCAGGGACCATTAGCGGGTTTCTGACTGTCTTTTTTACACTGTTTATAAACTCACATAACATGTTACGTTACGTTCTCAACGTGCCATGATAAATAAAAAATTGTGGTGACCCCGCACATCGAGAAGATGTGAGGCGTCCAGCACTGCAGATATATGTAAGCTTGTCGAACAGCGCATAAATCGAGAACATGCTGGGCTCATGCGCACAATATTACAATCGTATTACGCTTCGTTCTGCCTACTTATGCAAATGTCATATTTGACTTAGCGCAATTCTAACTGAACAGCCAGGTACTGCAAGTTTTCCCCCAAAATATTACCTATTTCCTCGAAGTATAAATTTTCAAAAACAAAACGAGCATATTTTATTCCACATTGTTTTAACCAACAGTCTACTTTGTACTAAATAAGCCGTAGGATGTAAAAAATAGGTAGGTATTGTTGCAATGCAGAAAGTATATGTCTCCAGATTTCTTTTGTGAACAAGCCACTTTAAAAGGGTTATTTTTTTTTCCTGACTTCTTTAATATTGAAAAAAAAAACGACCGCTTAATAAACTTTGTCCTGGAAAGAGAAGACATCAGTCTACAAAGCAGGACGCCATCACACCCTGTAAACGCGACAGCGTTAAGGATCACGGTTTCCAGGAAATCAGATATTGTTGTTGGTGTTGTAGGTGTTGAGTGCGTAAAAGTTCCGAAGGACAAGTTACGGGAACGCCTCGCCGTAATACAGGGGATATTGCGGGCAATGGCTGGTCTTCGAGCTTTTGCACATTACTTGGCCAAGTTGACAACAGCTGCCAAATTTGTCACCACCTTACAGATGGGAGGGCGAGATATGAACGCCACCCAATGGGATGTATGAATTATGGGTCAAACAAGCTACTATTATGTGAATCACGCACATTCGTAATTCACAAGAAAAGCAATGTGCACTCTATTTTCACACCTGATATGTATAAGCAGTTTTCAGACCACTACAGAGATAGTCTAGATGCACTGCTTGCGGTACTGCATCGTCAGGTCGTGTCCATGATTAGCGCGATGAACACGGCGGTGCGGCCCACGACAGGGCCAGGGTGGACAAAAGGTTTCCTAGCCATGAGTGCGCTGGCGAGAGCATCGAGGAACTCAAATTTCTTTTCAACTGGTGAACGTGATCGTGTGGCCGAAGGTATGCCTCCTATGAAAGTACGACAATTAATGTATCCCTGCGTCCGTACTCGAACGTATCGCCCTCGTTGGCGTGCGCACGATGCAACATATGGGATACTTGTTCCCTGAGATGTGATTTCGAATTTTATTCACGGAGTAGCCGGATTTCAAAATACTATTATCCAAGGCAAGAACAGAAATGGGGTGTCAGGTGGGGCGTACTGTATTTAATAATAAATAATAATTGGTTGACAGTAAAGGGAAGGCGCAGTATCTGTCGTATTTGTTCCGTGTAACTGATTTATTTATAGGAAGGGAAAGGCGCGCTAACTGTCTCACTTGTTTTCTGTGGACACCGCAACCGTGCCGTAAGGGAAGGGAGGGTGGGAGTGAAAGTGGAAAGAGAGAAAGGGGAGCCGTAGTGGAGGGCTACGGAGTAATTTCGACCACCTGGGGATCTTTAACGTGCGCTGACATCGCACAGCACACGGACGCCTCTTCGTTTCGCCTCCATCGAAACGCAGCCGCCGAGGTCGGGTTCGAACCCGGGTACTCCGGCACAGTGGTCGGGCGTCTTACCACTGCACCACCCCGGCGGGGCTGTTCCGTGTACAACAGAACAGCGTAGTACGAGAAGGGAAGAAGGGGAATTGAAAGGGGATAGAAAGAACAGGAGCCGTAGTGGTGGACTGCGGAATAATTTCGACACCTGGGGACCTTTACGTGCACTGATATTGCAGAACACATGGACGCCTTTCCGTCTCGCCTCCATCGAACCGAAGACGTCGGCAGTCGGGATCGAACCCAGGCATTCCGGAAAAGTAGTCGGGCTTCTTGAAAACTGCACCACCGCTGCGGGGCAACACACGCTGTTCGTTCTGAAAAATGCTTATCTTTGATGGACATGGGGGTGGTGGTGAAAAACTTTATATTTGGGAGCCTTAAGGAAATACATGCTAATGATGGGTCGGCTCTTGGCTGCGTGTTGTGGCCGGAAGCTGGTGCTTCCCAGAGACACCCAAAGCCCAGTCTGTCAGCCGCTTTTGAACGGCCGGGTCAGAGCTGGACACCGCAGCCTCCCATCGCTCGAGGTCGGAGAGTTGCCAAGTGGCTGGAGGGTGGAGTTCCGAGCATTTGATCATAATATGCTCAAAATCAGCTTTAGGTGCCCCACACAGGGGGCACTGCGGCGAGAACAGTCCTGGATTGATCAAAGATAAGAAAGCAGGGGATGGGAATGTAGGGGACTGAAGCTGGCGCCACGTCACCTGTTGTAGCTTAGTCATAGATTTATGAGGAGGAGGGTAGATGGTTCGTTGATCACGGTAATGGAGAGAGATTTCGTGATAGGATACCATGCACTCGCGAGCATCTCCCCAGGCAGTGGCAGTCCCTGCTCGGCTGACGTATCCTCTAGCAAAAGAGTGAGCTGCTTCGTTGCCTGGGTGACCCGTGCGAGCGGGCACCCATATTAGTTGAATAGGGTGTTCGGGTGGGGAGAAGGAGGCGAGGAACCGGAAGGCTGGGGTAGAGATCCGACCGCGGGCGAAGTTCCGTACGGCGGATTTAGAATCGCTAAAGATGGTTGTGGCTCGGGTGGTAGCTATGGCGAGGGCAACCGCCGCCTCCTCCGCCTCCAGGGAAGTGGAGGCAAAAGTTGTACCGGCCGCGACCAGTTGCAAAGAGTTGAAAACAGCGCTGAGGGCGAACGCTGGGCGGGAGGGGTATGAGGCAGCGTCTACGTAAACGGTCTCTGGCTGGAAGCCATAGTGCTTGCGAAGAGCTTCTGCGCGTGCCTTGCGGCGAGTGACATGGTGCTCTGGGTGCATATTCTTTGGCAGGGGATGCACCTTAAGAACGCGGTGTATCGCAGGGGGAAGTGTATGTTGGGTAGAGCAGTGACCGGGAGGTGAGAGATGGATGCGAGCGAGGATGTTCCGGCCGGTGAGGGTAGATGATAATCGCTCCAACTGGGCTGAGCGGTGGGCTGGATCGTTTCGAGACAACATTAGCAACTCGCCTGGCGGGTCTGAATTTTATAGTTTTTATCTTTTAGGCAGCAATGGCGTAACACTGAAGAGCGCGTGCCAATTAATTTGCCCATGTGCATTTATAGAAACGCTTAATGTTTGTTCTGTAAACCCCATATGTTCATGGGACCTGTATAAGTGACCATCGGTCGGGCGCGCAAGAACGCGTACGTGCACGTTGCCTCGGAATAGTGTAGCGTTTCCTGTGTTAGATACAACTATCTCCATGCTCGAACAGAAGAAATGTGGCGCAACAAACACAAACACAAGAGAAGATACACAACACATGCCACATTTCTGAATACGATGCAGCACCAACTAGCCCCTCAAGCCGTTATTTCGAACAGACGAGTAGTACGTGCTGCCTGTGCCGTACGTTCCCCACTCAAAGTCACCCCTACTACGTCCAAAGTATAGAGCTTCCTTTGTATATCCGTATATTCTTTTCCCTGCCAATGGGACCCCCAGAAGAACCGAAGTTATTTTTGTTGTGCGTTATTTGTTAAAACCTAGGATGGGGGGGGGGGGGGGGGGCCTGGAGGGGTGAAGAGGGGTGTGTCTACGTGAGCCTTCCTCTGTGAGTAAACTACTTTGAGCGCTCTAAATGCATGTTTTGTTTCGAACTACGGCCCTGCGCACAAGGAATCGTCGACAAGGGTTTAAAAAGGAGCCGCCGAAGCCCCAAAGTCAGTCCGCCCAGTTCACTCCCGAAGAAGGCAACCCAAGCTGCCGCGTGCTCCCGGGGGGTACCCGAGCGCCGCCGCCGGCCTCGCATCTTCGGACCACAAGCTGCACCGGAAGGATCGTCGCCTTCGAGTGGCTCCCGTCTGCGTCGTCCCAGTGATGGACTGCCGCCGCGTTCCCCGGTCAGTTGTATGTTCGAAACTGCTCTGAACTTTCTTTCCCTTGCTGTAATTTAATTTGTTACTTCTATCCCGAAAAAGCATGACCCTGTATACGTAATTGGAAGTATTTAATTAGATTGTTTCTTCACTCATGTCGTTGCCTTTTATAATGTTCATTGCTGCCCTCTAAATGTTTTGTGTATTCCTCGTTCTGCGCCTATAAACGTCTTCTTATTGTTGTTTCAAGTCAACTTGTCTTCGTCTCATTCTCCACGTTTGCTTACCAGTTGCGCCGGGCATCGAACGACCACCCCCTTCTTTTGTCATGTCTCGGTGATGACTTCCGGTGATTACCGAGCGCGTGACAGCGCGAAACAAGGCAGCTAATAAAATCACTAGCTGTGATTGGCAACTATTTCTCTCTTGATGTCACGTACATATATGCACCCCAAGCACCGACGGTAAATGGAGGGAACAATAAGATGGCTGAGTAGAGACACAGAAGATACAACTCAGTACTTTGTTGATTGCTAGCCACCTTCAAGCGCTAGCTTGTTCTTATTCTTATTCATATAATCATACAATCTGAAGGTACCTGTCAATCGGAAACGATCATATGAGATGTATTAAAACGTCGGCTATAACCAAATCGCTCGAAGGTGGCTGCATGGTCTAGGATTACTGTTGCAAGCTCAGTATTAATTAGGTGTGAAAGTTTGATTCCTATCCTTCCCCAGAACAAATGAGCCACACAAGTTGACTGCTTCACCAATCATTGCATTAGCATAGGATGTAGTTACGTCATACCACCCCTCGACGAATCAGTGTTAAGTCCTGTGTCCTGCCAGCTATTACCTGGTAGAACTAAGTCAGTCGTTTTTACCTCACACCGACAACGGTGACCGCACCGACGCTCGACATTCTGTAGAGCGGAATATTGATGCTATCGCGTTACAAACGGGGCTTATTCGCACGAAACAATTTGAAGGATGCCTAAGCTCCACTTGTAGGCTATGACGACAACGTTAGTAACTTCCGTCTGCAGTTCTTCGCAATCGTTCGTGTATACAGAATTTGGTACACTTAATCACCAATTTCCTTTCTAGGACATGTCTTATTAGCATATAGTCGTAGATGGCACCATGGTATAGGACAGATATGACGCTTCGTTTTACCCAAGTCTTAAGAACGTACCTACCTGGCACAGGATCAGTGGCGAGGCTCGGCAGCTGATGCAGGTTTCTATCCAGGTTGGATTCGAAAATTCCAGGCGCTTTGAAAAACGTACCCCAACTTTAATTCCAAATTAGCTGTTCAAGTTTGCAGCTCCCGATATCCCGGCAACATCTGGAGGTCTCATATACGACCAAACTTTTAATCACTTTCTGGCACTGTCTCCGGCGTACTACAACGTTCGAGGGGCGTTCACGTCGTTTTTCGCTCACAAAGCCGAAGCTGTCTACAATATCGCCAAATTTGAAGATAATTATCACTTTTATAAAACAATAGCGATGTTCCGGTGAGACGCTTGATAACTCCAAGTGAAGTATTAACTACCTAGATAGCTCTCGAGACTAGCGAATGATTGTGACTCCCAATAGTCTTATTTCAGTCAATCCGTTAAGGTGTTCTTGAGCGGCTTGGGAATTGTTCTTATCGTCAGGATGCTGAGGCCTAGTGGGTTCGAGTGCCATCTGACCCATTCAACTCAGAAGCTAACCCAAGGTGACAGCGCCTTCAACCTCGAGCATGCTATGAAGTTTTGGAATGGGCCAGAACCTGCCCACCATCGGTTGTCAACCCTGTCACCTGCTGTATAGCAGCTGACAAGGAGCTCACCATTTAGCTAGATATGCTGAAATTTGCTAGAATTTGTTGAGAAAGGGGCGCTTACGATATCGCGTCATTACTTATAAAGCGTCAGCATCACCATCATTAGCCATACAATACCGACTGCAGGGCGAAGACGTCCCCACACATTTCCGATTAAACCGGTCCTGCTCTAGCTGCATCGACAAGACCCTGCGAGCTTCTCATTCTCGTCCACTCATCGAACTTCCTGCCGCCACCTGCTACAATCAGATTTCATACCCTTAGCGACCAGCGGTTATCCTCTCTTCACACTACATGTCCCACCCATGCCTATTTCTTCTTCTTAATTTCTGCTAGAATGTCATTAACTGGAGTTATTTCTCTGACCCACTCTGCACGCTTCCTATCGCTTAACGTTACATCTGCCATTTTCCATGACTCTGCTTTGTCCTCAGCTTGAGCAGAATCCTTCTCGTTAGCTCCCACGTTATGGCCTCATGGTTTATTACAGGTAGGATGCAACTGTTTTATATTTTCCTCATGAGCGATATCGGTAAGTTGTTAATTATAATATCTGAGTACTTCCAAATGCGCTATATATGCTAATTTCCTCCTTCTTGGTAATTTCTATTTCATGGTCAGGATCTGCGGTAACTACCTGTCCTATGTATACACAGTCGTTTACCCTAACTGCTCCCATTCTAAGTCACTGAATACTTCCTCTAAGGAAGCTATGAATAGTACTGGGGTGATCTTGTCTCCCCGTATAATTCCTTGCTTTACGGTTATTCTATTAGCTTCTTTATTGAGAACTATAGTTGCTTTGCTGCCGCTATTACAATCTTCCGGTACTTTCACATATAGCTCACATGCACACTTATTTCGAGCAGAGCGCGCACGACTGCTAAGGTTTCACTGAGTCAAATGCTTTCTCCTTATGAATGATTGTTATCAAAATGGACAGGTTATATTCTGAGCGTTATTTATGTCACATGGTCGACGAAATGGATATGATCGATGTTGGAGTACTATTTTAGCAATTCTGCTTGATCCTTTGGTTGATTGTAATGTAAGGTTATTCTAATTATGTAACGATTGCTTTAGTAAATACTTTATGCTTAGCGGATTATAATCTGATAGGTCTGAATTCGCAAGTCCTGAGAATCCTATTTCTTAGTAATTAAGAAATCTTTATCTTTATTTCATATCTCTACCGTCGACGTCCTCATACATTAAGGAATCTTGATGGCCCGTTTTTCTGTTACAATGTCGAAACCGTCCTTACGCAAATCACAGCTGCCTCACCCTCTCCGAATCCTGTTCTCCTTTTCGTAACTTCCAAAACTGTTTTGCCTCGTTCTCCGTTACTGGCAGAATATCTGATCGCTCTTCACAACAGCCATACTCATTATTCTCATGAATACATCGGGCAGTTGTTTTGAATGCAGGTCGTTATAGTTATACTAGGCCACAGGAATTTATTTTTGGCGATCTTGGATTACAGACTCCAGCAAATAGCAATTGCAATTGTATTGTATCCTATCTTTTTTAAGGCTGTAGAAGTAAATAAAACTAGAAAATTATTGCTTTGTAAGTGCTAAATCTAGCCCGGCGACACAGGCTTAATTCTTCCGGCTGATCACGGGGTAGCACATACCCACACACACACGCAAGCGCTCACACACAATAGACACATGTTTAATGTATGCAAACAGATAAGTAAGTAATTATATCACATGTAATGTCATAACCAACAACGACCAATCACTGCCGGCTGTGCCATCTACCGGGTATCCCTTGCCAGTCGCACGCTCGTTCGAAGGGCCGTGACGTATTCTGGCCACGTTGCCAGAGCGACAAATATATAAACCTTCAGATTAAGTAAGCCTTTCCAACGTGCCTGCAGGGCCTAGGAGCAGCGCGTTGAACCAAGGCTTCTATGGGGCTGGAAGTTCGGGTTCCGATCTTTTATCCCAATTTAAAGCTTGACCCAGAGTGGGCAGCCCCTTTTATTTGTGGACTGCACACATGTCTGGTTTTTTTTCTGACTTACACCCCGAGATTGTGTTTTCCCACATAACCATAAGATTCTTAAAACGTCTCAGGTCTTTGAGAAAAATCTGAAAATCCGTAATATATTGTGAGCTTTGAAAAGGACGAAATTTTTCTAACCCCTAGAATGTTGAAGTTGGAAATAATGTATTGATAAATTTTTTGTTATAGCACCTTATCTGTTTACGGGAGCTGTAGGAACCAGTTTGTACTTTTGAGTTTTGTACAGACTAAGGTGGCGAAATACGCCAAGGCAGCAAGCCGCTCATAAGCCAAAATGGTTCTGTTTCTTAAGTGTTGTTTGCAAAGCGCAGGCTAGAGTGTGAAATTCTTACGAAATTAGCACATCGTAAACTCATAGCGGCGGCACTGCATCTTTATCAGTTACCCATACCATTCTACCTTTAGGAAAATATCGGAAAATAAATTGCATTTCCGTGCACATTCCCAATGTCATTAGTTGTAGTGGCGGGTTATCCCTCTTGTATAATTATTCTGTAATTATAATCAGTGTCCTGCTGACTGCGAAAAGTGTCTATAATGTGTGAACCATTATGCAGCCCTCTAAAAGGCTATGGCGAGCTAGGCGAACCGTGACAACAATCTTTACATGCCTGTGTTCTCACGCTCCTTTCAATGACGCTGCAGAATGCGGCAAGCACATTCATGTTGCATGCATCATTCAGAATTGCTGAGCTTTTTGTTGCCCTTCGTAAAGCTGAAAAAGCCTTTCGAAATGGAATGTAAACATATTCAGTGACAGAAAACTGAAAAGCCTAATGTCCGTAGACGTTCGTACCGCTGACCGCATCGCTAAATATCCACAGCATCCTGAATAAACAAATAAGGCGTTTTCAATTTCCGCTTAGTTCTTGCATCTTGAATTCATTGATGTACGTCTGTTAATGGAATTATATTCTGTTTTCATCGAAACTTGCTTTCGTACTAAATTTACAGTACCGCCAGAATTCAAACTCCATAAGCTCATTTCCAGCTTTGCTGTTAGAATTTGGTTTGGTTTATGGAGTTCAACATCATGAAACACTTAGGCTATAAGAGACGCCGTAGTGGAGGGCTCCGAAAATTTCGGCGACCTGGGGCTTCTAAAGTGCACTCATATCGCATAGCACACAGATGACTAGTTTTTTGTATCCATCAAAAAGCAGCCGCCGCGGCCGGGATTCGATCCTGCGTCCTTTGGGTGCAGTGATCGAGCGCCCTAACCATGCACCACAGCGGCGCGGATACCAGAATTGCATGAACAGAACAATGGAATAATGCGTCTCTAGCGTGCATAGCGGCTATTGTGACCTTCAACTATTGGAAAGTGAAACTACATAAACGCTCAAAGAAAAAACTGAAAAATATTCTTTAATTGGATTCACAGAAAAAAATATGAACGCAGAACTCATTGTGATGCATTATTCAAATTAAGAGCTGAAAAATGTAGCATTATATGTACCGTTGCTGCTGTAAGACTATTTCATTGCAGACCGAAGGCTGTTAGTCGCTACTTTAGCGATTCTATTTTATATATTAACTTCGTCTGGAGTGGTGTAAATCCCCGAAATATATCACGGTACCTAGCAAATCTTACCGGCCACCGTTTAGTAGCAGAATACTTTAATGGACTTCAATGGAGAAGTATATCTGCAAATTGTGCAAACTGCAGTCTTTTCCGGATATATCGAACTCGGAGGGAATAGTGAAAAAGTAAAATAGATCAATATTTCGGTAATTCCATTTAAACAGGCCACCATACGCGCTATTGTGCATCCGCGAAGCATACTCAGGGAGCGCTTTCTGTTAATACGCGTCATGCCGTATAAACCCAGCCAACTGCTCGCCGTTCGTACAAACTTTTGTGAGGTGCACGTGCACGCATCCGCGCGTCCACCTTTACTTCGCGCCATGCGTTGAAAAGAGGGGCGCACCTCAACGTGCCTGTGTGTGAGAGCGAGCGGGCACTGGTTGGTAAGGGCTCACGTTCTGCGCCGCGTGGCACAAGTGCCTTCGAAATTATTTGGGATTGGCATCAAAGCTGCCTCAGACGGTGCTTTGAGAAAAAGCCCTACTGATCATAAAAGGTGCATTTCTGTTACGGGTACACTTTAAATGCAATCACAGCTCGTGTAAAACAGGGTACAGTTGATTTTGTATTTTCTTCAAGCAGCGAAGCAGGCGATGCGAGAGCCACCGCAAGTCTTCGGTCAGCAAGGGGATTCTTCACGTGGTATTCAGTGCCACTAACTGCGGATTCCACGGATTGAAGCAGTCTCGTGTTAAAAAGAAGCTTTTCAGACCGAAGGCCTCTTTCAATTAGATTCGACGGGCACCTCGTGTAGCAATATTATGCGCTAACGTTGCAGAATCTGGCCCAGGCTCCACAGCCGAGGCGACATCGTGCTGAAAATTGATCATGGCGCACCATTAGGAGAAGCGCCACTTGCTCGGGCACAGTAAGCACTTTAATAGATGGATTGTTTCCTGAACGGGAGTACACGTAAGGTTAACGCCACTTTTATATCTTATCGCAAGAGTTTCAAGGAATTATTCTGGCAGTTCGATATAAGCAGTAATTCGATATATCAGGGCTATACTGCATACTTCGTTTCGATGTGTACAAATCTTTTGTTCTATTTCGTATATCTAAAGAATTCGGAGCAATCGCAGAACAACTTTCTTAGAAAGCCGCTATAGAGCCATGTACAAACAATGATCTTATGATGCTTTATTAGGTGATATCAAGGGCGGAATATCATCCGAGCTATGTTTGGCAGATGTGTCCCTTCTACTCCAGTCGTGGTGTCCGCATACACCACGGCGGCAAGTCTAGACGCACAAAAAGCGAAATTGAAAGGAATTGAATGTCTGACATAGAAATGGAAGAAACAGGGTTTTATGCATGCGCACGCTACATATACTCAGAAGCGAAGTAGCTGTAGGCGTAATTCGTTTTGCAGAACGAGAAAAGAGCACCAAGGAACATCGATGACGCTTGTTTGCCCATAGGGCAAACAAGCGTCTTGTTCTATGCGTTGATAAAATATGATAACACTGATAAGCCATTCAGCATATTGCATTTTGGAATTCCTAATCATCCTAGTCAAGGATCCCGTATGAGCCAAACGGGTTTTTACCGAGCCTGCATAATTTGATGTAAATCTCATACTGTGGTCAACACTCTTTTGTGAAGTTTAAACACGTTTATAGCCAACCAGTATAACGCTCGAACTGGACGGATCAGTCCAGTATGGGATTCATATACCAGAAAGGTCATGTCCGTTTTAACACCAATAGTACGAAACCGTCATTTCCGGAACTGATACCGGACGGAGTATTTCCGCTTCTTAACTCAAGCCGGACCGATCAATGAAGCTCAACTAGAAGGATCATGCTGGATCATGCCAGCGCGCTAAATACGCATGACAACATACCCAATATACATTAAAACTTTCTGATATATGTGGGGTAGTCGTTGTGCCACAAATACCTTGAAGATATAAACCCATCTAAGTTTACGCTAGCAAGTACGTACGCGCATCGCATTTGCGCGAGCATTCGTCGCTGCAGCTCATACGCCATTGCAGCTTCTCTGAAACACATCGCTGAGCATCGAAATAATACACAGATAGCCGCATGTTGGGCGGCGCGTTTTTTAGTGTTTACATATACCAAAAAATTCCAAGAGCACTGTGGAATCTATACACTGCAGAAATGCGAAAGCCTAAGCATTTCTGGTGCACACTGTGTATCAAGTTAGCTCTAATTATCAGTGAAATGCACCGTCATTATCATTCCTAATGTCATCATCGTCATTATCACTAATTGCAGCGTCATTGTCATCGCTACTATCATCCCCACGATAGCCAAGGAGAATTATGATGTTTGTTCCAAGATCCCGGACGAGACGCAGTTGGTGAAATCTATCGAATGGGAATCTATGGCATAGAGGTTCGATTCCTAGCGGAGGCAGGATTTATCTTTAACTATTTTTCTAACGGTAGACAAGGTGGATGAAGTCACCACGTGATGTCGTCACAATCTCGAGTAGCAAACATTTCTGTTTCGCAACGGGCTGAATCATTTTCCAGACTATGACAGTGCCGATAACATTGCCCTCTTCTGTGCCAACTATGAAAGCATTCGCAATGTTTACCAATTGGTGACGGACTTTATTTCTGTGATCGGCAGTGCTGTGAATTGGGATAAGTGCCTAATATTTAGGAGTACTGCTGCAAAACTGCCGTCAGCCATATTGGAACCAGTAGGTTTTTGAAGTACGTGAGAAGGCCGAGAGACTAAAAGGATTCGATTGGTCTTTTTTTGCACATGCTAAGATTTGTAATTTATCAATTTATCTCTTGTTACCAAGATATTGTACGTGTTACAAGCACGTAATTGTTCTCGTCTGAAAGAGCAGGTATTTCATCGTGTGTTCGCCATTTTTGTGTGGGGAAGTACTTCGGAGCGCACCCGCCAAACGAGCGTGTTTCATCGCGTCCGCTCTGGAGGAGTTGGTTTGGCGTATTTGTTTCGTACCAGGTGGTTAACCATTTTATGTTATTTTGTGACACTAAATGCCCATTTTTACGCACTATGTGTCAGGTTAGGTTGAGCAGAGTTTTGCCACATTTAGTTGTAGGTTCGTCGAGCATGCATGCGAGAATGTTTGGAATCCTTAAATAAGTGTACATGGCATTTCGTTCTTAGCAAGCTCTATTTTCCTTTGAAAATTTATCAGCTGTGTCGCGAAAGAAACTTTATAAGGACTTGTGCGATGTCTTTCTCCAGATACCATTCTACAGATCGTTGCACTGTGAAAGTTCATAGTATTCAGTCTTTAAACAAGTAACAAGTATGGCTGTACCAAGGGGCGCAAAATCTTTCTTTTTCAGCTCCATAGCCATACACTATAAGTTAAGAATTATGTAGAAATGAAGAATTCTTCGTACCTTGGGGAAATCTCTGCTTCATATGCAGCAAGCTGGAAACTATTGAACACGTTTTCTTAGACTGTTGGGATGCATTTTTCTTCTGGGAAATTCTACAACGAAGGATTAAAAATGACCTATCCGTGGATATAGTGAGGCTGATGATGATGATGATGATGACCCATGGATGCATTTTGAATTATATTTTTACTAATGGAAAATGATGAAGGGATACCGCTGGACATTAATATCTTGTTATTAGGCTTGTACACTATCTGGCGATCCACAATGCATCTCAGGCATGCAAGCATGGATGTGAATAAAATACGGCCGTATTTTCGAGAATCATTTGTTAGCGGCATCGATATTTTAAAGACACACGACCAAGTGCCTGAGTGGCCTCCGAGAATGGAAGCGCTGCTACACATTTGGCAATTTTAATGGATGATGCAGCCCGAGGTGGCGTTGTTTTTAACCCATGCTATGTGTTTGTCGCGTGATGTTCTCTATGTGTTAAATTAGGTTCTGAAGTTGGCAATAATGTACCATATACACTGATTCAATACAAGCTATACGCGCCATTCACACGGGTCGCATTCCTGAAGAACTACACGATGATCTACACAGAGCTCTTACCAAACTACGTCCCCAAACTGTAACACTGAGGTGGATTCCTGGTCACGCTGGAATCACAGGCAATGAGGTAGTGCATCGCCTCGCCCGCGAACTTCAACACCGGGCGCCTGGGATTCCCTGGCCTTATCCACCAACGTGGGACACTACTCTTCACTACAAAAAAGAAATCAACGTTCACTACGACAACATTAGAGAAACTCTCCGTACACTTCCTCTTCCTGATAAATCTCTCACTACCACGCAAATCCGTATTCTTAGACGCATACAACTAAATACACTGCTTTCTCCTGCCCGATCTTTTCTATACAGAATCATACATTCCCCTGCATGCCCAAATTGCCCAGAACACTATGCAAACTTGGAGGTTTGCATCTTTTCATGCACTGTCTCCCTCCAATCTCCTCACTTTCCACACCCCCCTCCCCCAACGTGGCGGGCTTGGTTAGCCTCTGACCAGCTGCAAGATCAGTTGGCCTTGGTGACCCTGGCCCAGGACATTCTTAACGCTTAATGTAATGCGTTAAATAAAGTTGTTTCCTCCTCCTCCTCCTGGCAATAAACAAAAGTGGTGTTTAGAGTTCCGGTCTTGGGTGCGCCATAAACGCAATTCGATTTCCGACATGACCTTCTTTTTTTGTTTTTATCCGCTTTTCCTTTTTCAAATTGTCACGCGTACTCTTGTTTTGTTATAGATCTGCATGTTGTTTCTCCCCCTCGCAGGTGCTTTTTTCTCCATAAACGAGTGCCACCGATCATCCAGGAAGGTATTCCGAATTCGGTATAAAATTCATACATGATTTTTCAATCGGGCAGTTTTCCACTACGTCCGCCAGATATGTTAAGCGCAAGATATTTTGGCAAGGCTTGGTTTTAATATATTGCCCATATTGAACCCCAGTTTTCACTTCAGCGCAGTATTTTTATGCGACGCTCCCGAAATTCTGTTTCTAAATTCGTCTTGCCGCTTGGTTTAGCTGCATTTAAACTGTGCATATAAGATCAATGTTCCGCGGTGGACTGGCACTTACGTCATTGTAAAGCGTGTTTCAAGGCTTCCTTACCAAATTATAATTGCGCATGGGAAGTTGAGAAACCTTAGCCTGTCAATGTCTACATTTCGGAGGCTATCACGGACGTCCAACGAATACAATAAACCATTTGAATTACCATTCAATAAAGTTGCGTAAGCCTGGTGTATGTCTCCAAGCATGCACCCCTCAAGAAGCAGTATTATTTCTATCCTTTCTCGCTAGCCCTGTTTCTTTGAACTCATCTTTTCTAGCGCTTCTTTAACACACAAGGGACATTAGATGAGGAGGAACACATAAGAACAGGACGGACGCTAGTCTTCAACTGTCGTTTATTGAAGCAACATGTCATATATACAATCCCAAAGTGCACATCACACGTGCGTAGTGAGGGTGCCACGCTTAAGGTACGATAGCTCTTTATCAGATAAATACACAGATAGAGTGCTGACACAGTTTTGGCCTTGTTTATTTATACATAGGGCTTCGACAATTTCCCTTTGTGATTGAGCCTTATTGGTTGCTAGTACGCGCGTGTTCTGAAGGATCGGTGTGCAGGGTACGGGGTTTGGGTCGCCGGGGTGTTTTTTGATGAGGCACCGTTTGCAGTGATCAGCGAGATTCCCCCCAGCTGATATCGATCCCGCAGCCAAACGATGCTCTCTCAGCCTTTCATTTAAGCATCGACCTGACTGTCCAATATAAACCTTGCCACAAGTGAGCCGAATTTCATACACGACACCGACTTTGCACGGAACGAACTGCGTTTGGTGCTTTTTAGCCCAAATCGGCTGTCTTGCCGTACCGTTCACAAGAGGGCACAGCCGCACAAGCTTTCTTGGGGCAGTCAATACAAGATCGACGCCGCACTTTTTTGCCAACTTTTTTAAACAGTGCGACACGTTGTGCACATAGGGAATAGACACAAGTCGAGTACGCCGATGGGGATCTTCACGGTTTTGTCGCCGTCCGATTCTCACTTCTTTCAAAAGCTTTTCAGCCACAGATGTAATGGTTTCTTCAGGAAACCCAGCGTTCTTTAGGCGAAGGTTTTGCAACGCCACGCTTTCGGGGATGCAATGTTGACAGGACTTGATGAGAGCAGCGCGGATGGCATTCATTGCGATACCTCTCTTAATCAGCTTTGAATGCGCTGACTGGTAGTTAAGAATTTCTTTTTTTATCCTCGGCTGATACAACCAGCAAACGCGTGCCCTTTCAAATCTTATGCATATGTCAAGGAACTGTAACCTATCGTCACTTGGCATTTCCGTTGTGAAGGTTAAACCCTGGCTACTGGAGTAGAATACATCAAGCACATTTCCCACCGTCTCTTCCCTATTGTCAAACATTTCAAGATTCATTACCACAAGGTAGTCGTCCACATATCTAAAAATGCGTTTTACTTTATCAGTGTTAATCCGCGAAAAAATACGTTGGTCACAATAGGCTAAAAATATATCACTAAGTGCTGGGGCGATGCAGGAACCAATGCATATTCCGTCTTTCTGAACATATTCTGCATTTTCATGCTTAACAAGAGCCTGTTTCTTTGCCGCCTCGTGAGACGCCCGGTCTCGAAAGAACAGGATTGTGTGGCTCATGCGCCCCTTGTACTTTTAAGCTACGCATTTCTCCCATCTTGCGGTGAATGAAGGCTGAAAACCCATCACTTTTGAATTCGGGCGTTCGAACTGCTGCGCCAAATTTGTTTTTTTTTTGTGAGCTATTTTGTGATTCTTTATCTCAAGAATCAAATTTTAACTTGATGATCATCAACCCACCAGAAGTAGAAAAAACTCGCATTTCAAGCTTTGCCTCGTCTCGCCTGCTTTGCAATTCCTGTTATACATTTCATAACGAAGCCCTTTATTTTGCCTGCATTTTCCTGGTAACCTCCCTGAACAGTCGTATGCAGTAAGAAGAAAGGAAATTGCTGAAAATATGTGAGTACTAGGAGCAAGCCGATGCCTGTTCATTTTTTCCTTCATATGAATGCTTTATGGCCGTAAACCTTGCAGGGTGCTTCACGCGTCACTTTCGTATCAATTAGGAGCGCCCTTCGCTTGGCGTTTCGCCCTATACTGCACGAGGGCTATAAAAGTTTCGGTACAAACTTTCCTAAACATTTCACTTTCGCAACAAAGACGTGGCTAACGAGGGCGTTTTTTGCGTTCTCTCCAGGGGGTGCACATCGTAATCCTTCGGACATGCTGTGTTCCGAGCATATGGTAGCTTCCAATTCTTGGTCTTTCCAGCAGCACTCGATTCGGCATTTCAAATGCAGCTTTGAATATTTCTGCGCAGAGAAAATAAATATTCACAACACAATGTGAACATACTTCTGAGGCGAAAACATTAAAACACCTTGTGATTTCTAAGATTAGCATCGTAAACTGCACGAACTAGTGCTACAATCCTCTGTTATTCACTGTGTCAATAAGGGAGGGGGGCGGGGGGGGAGTTCATAAGGCTTCATTACCTATGCCTACCGGTACCTCTTGAGGTAGACATCTGACAGTGGCTTTTAGTACAGTCTGCTCTTTCTCACTTAAATAACATGTAACAATTACACGCTCTGATTAAACATATTTGTTCGAAATTTTTGATGACTCCGCAAAAATAAAGTCGCAACAACCGGGATTCATTAGAGCTTACACAAGATCATTTATTGCCGGGAAATAAACTTAAAGAACACACAACTTCTGGGTGTCCTTTTGATATCACTACGCCGATGATCGTACCAAAACTGTTTTCTTAAGACTACTTAATAAAGGTAAGGGGTACAGGTGAAATTCAAGGCAAGTCTTTAGTCGGAGTGTGCATTATACCTTATGAAACATGCAGAGCAGAACCCTTGCCTGTGAAAGTTTTTGGAAGTGCTTATGGTAGACCGGTAGAGCATGAAGTTATACGGCTAAAAACAATGATTACCAGTGTTTCTTAAAAACTCCCAAACTTGCAGTCTGGTTTTCTGAGAGTTAATTCTTGTCTATCAAACACCAAAAGAAAGTTGAAACAACAGTCAAAGCAATCTACTAAGTGCGGAGAAGGTATTGTAGAAGTGATAGCCTGTTTTTCTGCCCACTTATAAGGTGACCGCAAATGTCACCTTACAAGTGAGATGTCTTTTGGTGATGTTGACAAATCATATGTATCTGCTACTTTTTAAATTGCCAACAAATCAAAAGTATATATTATACCGAGTAGTAAGATTGAGTCAAAAGTAATATATGTCCTCAAAGGTTTGGGTTAGCGCGGCACGAAATTGCCCCTAAAAACAGCAGTCTTCCAATCCATCCGCGCATAGTTGCCATGGCTAAAGCTCACTATTTGTGCATCCAGATGCCGCCTCATTCGCACTAACTTGCGGTTTTCTGTCCATGCTACTTCGGCCTGTTTCTTTTAGGCCACACAAATAGCTGGGCGCTAAGAGGTTTCTATCAGCTGAAGAAGTTGCCTCACGCCTGAGTGACTACTTCAAGTACCTGGAGACATCATTTGTTACCCTTTACGGGATCAAACATTGGTGGGTCACTTAAACCTGTATGTGGGTTTAGAGGTGTTTAAATTAAAAGCTGTGAATTTTTTGTTTATTCAATTAGGATAGCTTGTTTTCTGTCTCTATAATTATGCAGTGACCCTCGTATGAACAGTTTAGCTCAAAATACTATCTAACTGAATTGTTGCATTGCTTTAGTCCGCATATTTTTCTTAAGTAAAGTGTATTCGGATACAGTTATTTTTCGAACCTAAAACTAAACGAGCTAATGACAGATGCAGTGGGAAAATACGCCCTCCGCATCTTACTCAAGCTAAAATAGAATACACCGACGACATGATGCCGATAGAAGGAATATAAATAAAATTAAAGACGTTGAAGCTAATGCGCATGAGCCCTAAATAGCTAATGCGCACTCATAAATCAACAGTGGAGAAGAATGCTAGAATTGCAAAAAAAAATTACATATTTTGTTGTCACATTTCCCAGACAGTGATAAAGATAAAATAAGAAAAGCAGTAGCAGGAGAAAAAGCAAACACGAATCACTGGCTAGGGTGCAAGTATGACAGATCGCAGTCCCCGCAACGAACCGTATTCATTAAGAGTTGGCTTATTGTAAATGCACCTTCTTTAGTAGAAGGCAAACAGCGCATAAGGTAATTATGACCAACCGATATGATGTGTATAAAATGATCAGTGCGCGCGCCGCTGTTGGCTTAGTTGTATGAAAAGGAAAAAACTGTGCGTTTACTTTCTGGAGTTATTCTCGAAACTACGCTTATTTCCGTACTATTATTATTGTTTGGAACTGGTACATAATAAATAATATCATCGACCTAAGGCTGAAAAGAAAAATGAAGCATGTACTGCACTAGAATTGTAGTCGCAGTTAGCCAATTGTGGTTTAAGGTGTAGGCGAGAGCATTTGCGGGATTCTTAAATTTACATGACATGTTACCTAATACACCTGGTAACATGTAGCGATTCTATATAATATACCACTAGGCAGGTGTTGTTCTAAAGCGTAGCAAGTTATATAAATTACTCACAAGGCCAACGCGTCAACATCTACTCATGATAAAAAAAAAGCCAGAAGCTTTGATGAAGGGCAAAAAAAAACAAAAAAAAAAAACAAAGTTAAAATATAGTATGAAGTACTGAGGTACTGAGTGGTTAGTTCAACGCCAAGGTAGGCAAAAAGGTAATGACTATCAGAGTCTTAGGAATAGCGGTGGATAGTTGTTAGCAGAGACCACAGCACGAACACGTTTATGTATACTGAATACTTTTTTCTACAAATGGAAGAACCGGAAGTGCACATGGAACAGCCGGATTGGGAGAATGCAAAACAGATTAAGGATACTGCTCGCCGATGCTCTTGCGAATGATTAGGGGCCATCAGAAAAGTCTGATGAAATAACAATAGGACTGCAAAGTCTCTAGGTGGAAGAAACGTGAAGAAGGAACGGAGGAAGCTATAAAGAAGAAAAAAAAAACAATGACTGAACTGGCGGTCAAAAAGAAACCAAGAAAATCGCCAATTTCGCTGCAAAACTGATATCCGGGAATAGCAGAAGAAGATGGCTGCAGTGTAGAAGGAACCAGTTATAGTTTCAAATACATCCCTTCTGACGGCGCAATGATTTAGGCGGTAGAATAGCTCAAAATGTTTCAAGACCTCTGACAAAAGACGTGCTAGAGAGCTCCTAAAAGAACAGTGGCAACCTGAAAGTACTAAAAAACTAGGAATGTGTACAGGTCTGCTGTAGCCACTCAAAAAAAGGGAAAAAAAGTACAAGAACGAATGAGACAGTGAAGGCGGCCGAGGAGTACTAGCATTCATTGCAGGAGCCATCGTATTCAGTGTGATAGTGGAATGCGTAATTATGCAGAACAATCTCACGTTACGGCCCTAGTAAAGAAGGAAATTTTAAATCCAATAACAGAGGTGATACAGATGAGGTGGATTAAGTACATGCAAATCCTTTGAAGATGCTGGGGAAACCTTGGTCCGAAAAATGGCCTTTTGTATAGGCCATGCGACATTTTTTAGAGTAAACCGCAAAATTCGAGAATGCTAGCGTTTTCTCAATTGACGACGGTGAACGTTAAAAAATACAAAAGCGTAGAGACCGATCAGGTTGCTTTCCGTTAACTGCGTGATAACATTTACTTTATTAATCTCTAAGAAACACGCATAAACTTTAAGCTTGAATAGTAAAACGAGCCAGGAGCGCCTCCTTAACGCCATAACGCGTAACGTGGTATATATTCATTATCAACATGAAAATAAAGATATAGACAGAAATGAAATATACGATATATAGCATTGAAATGTTACGATAATACTCTGAATATGTTAAACCCTCACTAGCCACGCAGACACTGCAGAAGTAGAGTGCAAATAAACCATAAGTTATGTACTAGAAGGTATCTGCGGTGTCAGCGCAGGGAATTTAGCATTGTTAAGGTTGGATAATCACTGCAAGGGCATTAAAGGTAGTGAAATATGGCCCAGAGGTAGTGCAGGCAAAAGTGAGGGCCTCCATGTAATTTGAGGACCACTCGGAGAGATATGTAAAAAAAAGTGATAGGACCAAGGAAAGCGACAAGAAGCTTGCGGGCTTGGTCGGGGAACAAGAGCGGTTATGACGTTCTATAGCAAAATTAAAAGGAAGAAAATCGGTGCAGTTAGATCAGGTAAAGCGAAGGAAAGATGATGGATGGTCCCAAAGGGTGATATTTGGATTCAAAGGCAAGGGAAGGCTAGCGTAGCAGGACCGTAGGAATGGCTGGCGGAAAAATGAGTTTGGGAAGTTTCCAGGGATGAAACTGTTGCAGCTGTTTCTGCAACAAGTTGATCGGAGGGATATGGGAGGTGCCTTTGGTCCGGAGTGTGTGTGGTGGTTGTGGCAGGGATGAAGATGGTGATAATGATCCTGAATTAAGGGTGTCTGGCAAACTGTCCCTATAATTCAGTGACGTTCACTGCTTGGATAGAGAAAATATTCAGAGTGCTTGAATTTAAAAAGCTACCAATCAGACTTATTACAAAATACCATATATTCTTATAACAACGCTGTGGGCCGCAGTGGTCCGTTCTAATGTTTTGGGCGCCAGCCGGAGAAAGTAGACAACCAGAAGTTTTCCGAAGGAAACGCGGCCAATTACGTACTGTAGACTGCAGCGCCGCGTCTCTTCGCCCCCACAGGTACGTGCCCCAGGCCATCTGGAGACACCCTATGATGAAAGCTAAGAAGACCTGGGCTGGGGATGAATGTACATCCGCCAGCATAGGAATTCGCCCACACGGCTCCTCCCCTAATCGTGTCGTGGCTTACCCCGACTTCGAGAAGAATCGACGACTCTCTAGTAAGCCGAAGGTGAGGAGCATATCTTCGCGAGTGTTGAGATGTTAATGGACCCGGTTATTTAGAGCACTGCGCTTTCACCACCGGTTTTCGATGAAGCTTCGAGAGCAGTTGCAGGCCGGCCCTGGTTTCATAGAAAATCGTGACGAAGAGCTATGAACTAAAAGGCCCTAGCTCGTGGACTTACGCTTGGACTGATTCAGCACCTCTTGTAGTAGCGTAGCCTTTTCTCGTTCTTTTGGAATTAGGTTTTGCACATTATTTTGTTCCCGTTATAAAAATGTTTTATTTTGTTCTTTAAGTTCGTCGTCCTCGTGTCTCTCTGAGTCAGCTAGACGTCACCAGCCTAAAAGGCAGGCACATCGAAGAATCGAGATGGTGAAGAGCAGAAAAAAAGGAACAGATTGAGCCTAATTTACTATCGCTTGCTGATTTTCTACGGGAACGAAGTACAACTAAAGAATAATGACTAAGACGGGCAGCGTTGAAAATTAGGAATAAAATTTTATTCAGCACTTTGAAAAGTATTCAGCTGTTTGTGACAGTTAGCAATACGTCTACTTCTGTCAGTTAGTGGCCGCTGATTGGGATCATGAGAGCAAAATTATTAGATATCTGAGAAGGATGCATGCCCTTGCTAAGTACTTCAAGGTAATGGATATCAGCGTAATGTTATTCCCGAAAGAGGAAAGAGATTAGGAGCTGTATCTTACCCGTGTTTTTGTGGCAAAAATTATAGGATAAATGAAAGGGTTAGCTATAATATGAAGACAAAGCCGAGAGCTATAGAAAGAAAAGTGACAGGCCTGATGGTAAAATACCAAAAAGATACACCCCGCCGGGGTGGCGCAGTGGTTACGGCGCTCGACTACTGTTCCCAAGGACGCGGGAGCGAATCCCGGCCTCGGCGGCCGCTTTTCGATGGAGGCGAAAAGCAAGGTGCCCGTGTGCTGTGCGATGTCAGTGCACGTTAAAGAACCCCAGGTGGTCGAAATTTACGGAGTCCTCCACTACGGCGTCTCTCATAGCCTGAGTTGCTTTGGGACGGTAAACCCCACAAACCAAACCAAACCAAAAAGATACATTACAATTTCCTAAAAAAAATGCGAGTTACTGATATTTTGTAAATGGGCAGTTTGAAAGGAACGAGTAACCTGCAGAATAAAAATATTGTTTTCATTTTTCAGTTTTATTACCGTATTGATATGCAAAAGAAGGTCCCATATTGGCGACTGAAAGGGAACCTCCTGTACAAAATAACCACGTGAAAGCAAAACATAGAGCAGCATAGGAACTGCCAAAAGTAATATGTAAATATCACTCACGTTATTGCGTTTATAATAGCCTGAGTAGCTTTGGGACGTTAAGCCCCGAAAACTAAGTCTATTCTACACGTAATGTAAAGCATTAGTAAATTGAACAAGGATTCAAATCGAAAGATTAGCATGAAAAAAGGAAAACCTTAGTGGCCGTAAAAGCTGTAGAGGTAGTCTTGATTTTTTTGTTCTGAGGCCAACGTAGACTTAACATTATACATGAAAGTCAAGAGAGAAACATCCATGGAGCATTGCGAAATAGTTACCTGAAGAGGCTTAGCGGTGGGCTCACCTAGGTGCATGAGCTGGCAAAATTCTCGGCGTGTTATGTTCTGCCCAGGGTACAAATTGGTTGTATAACACGGATCTTGACTTACAGCAATGCAGTTCTTTCATAAGTTTCTATAACAAAAGTAAAGATGCGATTTTAGAACGAGATGAAGGGAATGTGTTTTTGTGCTAAAATTTTGTGCCGATATCGGCGTGTGTGACGTTTTACATTGCATGAGGCGTAATCGTAGTCTAAAAACAAAACACAGCTTTCATCAATTCGAAATTGAGAATGTTTTCATATTAGTTGATGTGGGGTTGCTAAGTAAAATCATTGGTGTATCTGGCCATGATTTTTCCGACCTTCCTTTTGGTGGAACGACATCTTAAACAAGCTATTACATGGAACACGCTTTCGTAGACGGCTAAGGATCGACTAATACCATCTGGCATACAATAATATAATGTTGAGATCCGTTACGCGGGGATTTCAGATTTCTTTGACGTGCCACAGTTTCAGGCAGCATGCGTTCACCGAACGAGTGCTTTCCGGTGGGTTATTTCAATACTGAAGTCTAAAATACTATTTCTTCTGACGAGCTGGCAAATGTATTGAGGTAGTTTGTCCAGCTTCATATGAAGGCATTTTTTTTCACAATGCTGCTGCATTTTGACTCCAACAGCAAAATCTTAATTGTTCAATAACATATAATTATGCAGAAGCTGAGCACTGACTGCCCGCCGTTTTTAAGAGTGAAAGCTGTTTAAGTTGAATCTGTAAATTTGGTTGAGCAACAAAGATGCTTTAAGCTGACGCCTACACGCCTTTCTTGTTCGGCGGGATAACACATTCCATATGTGAGATGTTAATGAGACACCGTAAGAAACTTGTATTACTAACATTTGTTTTCTCTAAAGAGAAACAAATTCATTAAATATACATAGCTAAAAAAAATTATTGGATATTTAAATATGATGTCGCTTAGAGAAAAATTCAGAATGTGTTATATAAATGACGTGTTATATAGTTGGACGCCAATGACTAAACAGGCACAAGCGAAATAATAAAGTTCTACATTAAAATTTTCGTTCACATCAAAATGACAGTGGGAATCATATCGAAAATATAAAAACAAAGCATAAATAAAGATTATATGAAGAAAATGACGTATTCTTGCCCTAATACTTTGATCTTGAATATTTTTCGCATTGTCACCTATCGTTGGTTAATTTAGTAATCGCTGGGTAATCTCAAACTGCTGTTGCAAGAACAGATTTTCTTAAGTTTCTTATTAGTATCTGCTTTTCACGCTTAGCCTCCAGAACAAATTAAAAGGCCTATTTTTAAATGCTGTTTATTGAAAATATATTAGTTGGGTTGATGTTTTCCTTATTTCTCTTTTGAGGGCATTGCTATATTCCGTCGCCAGAAAGGCGCAAAGAAAAACTCAGTTTTCCAAACAGCAAAAAGTATCCTAGCAAACACTTTGCAACTCTTAGCCAGAAAGTTTGGTAATTTCCGGAAATTCCACAGCGCAGTACGTTTAGGTTTGCTGCATGCATATTGAAACACTCAGTGTCAGTTGCTAATGTTGCAATCACGTAATGGACTGTACAGAAAATAAGCAAATCACGGCTGTAAGAGTACACGCGAAAAGTGTAATTGTAGCTATTGGCTTCAATCAATCTCTCTCAGAGAGATGCGGTGGTGGCCTTGCGAATAGGTACTGGGCAAGTTCTCCACTTGGTGAAATTCTAGAGACATCAAAAGGGCCAATAATGCTGGTATCCTGATAGCTTTATTCAGAACGACATGTTAAACTAATTTTTATGCTCCGATACTTATAAAGTGGCACCTCGAAAGCCGTGAATAGGGAGCTACAAACGTATATTACTGCTTAGATTTTAAACCGTTCGTGCTCATAATGAGCTTTTGTGCGCCTGTAAGATATATATAGGGGCTGTACAGCAACCCTAATTCTGCATAAAGAAAGTAACAAAATTCCCATAAAGAAAGGTGGTAGGCAAGGAGACATGATCTCCCTAGTACTATTCACAGCTTGCATAGAGGAGGTATTCAGAGACTTGGAATGGGAGAAGTTAGGGATAAGGGCAGAAGGCGGATACCTCAGTAATATGCGATTTGCTGATGACATTGCCTTGCCATGTACCTCAGGAGATGAACTGCAAAGAAAGTATGGTGACCTAGACAGGAAAAGTAGAAAGGTAGAATTGAAAATCAATATGCAGAAGACTAAGGCAATGTTCAACAGCCTCGGGAAGGAACAGCAGTTTACGTTAGGTAGCGAAGCACTGTAACTAGTAAGCGATTATGTTTATTTAGGGCAAGTAGTAACCGCAGATCCCGACCATGATAGGGAAATAGCAAAAATAACAAGATTGGGATGGAGTGCATTTGGTAAGTACTAGCAGATTATGACTAGCAACGTACCGGTATCGCTCTAGAGGAACGTATACAACAGTTGAATCTTACCTGTACTCACCTATGGGGCTGAACCCTTGAAGCCTACCAAGAGTGTCCTACTTAATTTGAGGACTACGCAGAGGGCTATGGACCGAAAAATGGTAGGGGTAACATTAAGAGATAGGAAGCGTGGAGAGCAGGTCAGAGAAATAACTCAAGTTAGTGACATTCTAGTGGAAATTCAGAAGACGAAATGGACATGGGCAGGACATGTATTGCGAAGAGAGGATAACCGATGTTCGCTTAGGGTAACAAACTGTATTCCGAGAGAAGGAAAGCGTAGCAGAGGGCGGCAGAAAGTTAGGTGGGCGGATGAGATTAAGAAGTTCGCAGGGGTTAAGTGGATGCAGCTAGCACAGAACCGAGTTGATTGGAGAAATATGGGAGCAGCCTTCGCCCTACAGTGGGTATAGTCAGGCTGATGATGAAGCTGTGGACCTAGAGGCCATTGAATGTCCATCATCGTGGGATGCTAGCTCAGCCCCAAATGCCCTAATTACTCGCAGTGAAACTGCTGGCGAGAGCTTCTTATTCAACTAATAAAACGGTCCGAATGTTATTATCAAAGCTATAACTGAGGTCATCATTAAATAATGCCAGTTTTGTGTGACAAGTGCGACATTTACGAAATCCATATTGGTTGGGAGGAAAGACATTAGTAGGTAATAAAATGTTTACACATGCCATAACAATCTCCATTGGTTTAGATCAAATGCAAGTGAGGGATATAGGCAACTAGTTTCTGGAATAATTGAAGGGCCTTTTTTTCCGGCCTGGAATGACATTGTCTAGCTTCCATTCCTGTGGAACCAAGCCTGATGCAAGAGGCTGTTGAAAAATATGGGATAGAATAATAGTTGATATGCTCTTTATGTTAAATAATATTTTTACTTCAATTCTGTCCACACCAGCAGATGAAATAAGTTTCAAAGATTCAATAAGTTTTACAATTCCACGGGGCTCAAATATTAATTCAGGCATTGAATGGTGATCAAAATAGGAGGAGGCTGGTAAGGTGGTATTAGGCTCACGAATGAACACAGATCAAAAAGTTGAATTCAGAAATGGGGCAGCGTTTTGGTCTGGCGCAGTGGTTCAGTCTTAGTCTACCAAAGCCAATGGCCTGAAATAATTTGAATTATTAAGTTTCCAGAATTATTTAGTATTATTACGTAGTATCGAAGACAGGGTGAATGAACATGAAGGATCGCTTTGTTTTTTTTTATTTTGAAAAGCAATTAAATGCTCTGCAGCATCGTAGTATATATTCCGGGCTCTTAGTTACTGGACCGTTTTCTCTGACGAAATAACCGCTTGTTTCTTATATAGGGACGTTTTATGGTGTTGTTAAACCATGCGGACCTTACCTTCTCAGCTACAGAGATTGTGGGTACATGCGCATACATAACTTCTTGGATTTTATTTCTAAAAAGTTTTCGTTTGTGTCGACCTAGCGCTGGTATAAATGAATGAGGAACCAGTTGCAAAACTGGTTGAATAACTCGTTCATTTCTTCATATCGGCTCTATCGTAAATGTATTTTTTTTTCTTAATTTTTATGTGTTGTGTAACACTGATAGATAGCATCAATTGTTACATTGTTATACCTGTAGATGAAACTTATCTGCTCCTTAGAGCAGTTGGAGAGCCTGTATTTCTTCCTGTCAGAATCCCAGTAAGACATTAAATATCCATCCTTCCAAGGGCAGCTGTATGAGCCTGGGTATCCAGGAAACTCGTCAAGCTTACTAGAATTGTCATGATTGGCTCCCAATCTGAAAATAGAAAATTCGATTAAAGGGTGTAAAATAGAGCAGAGCTACAATCAACACTATTTTTGTCAGAAAATATAGGGCAAAGCTGTTTCTTTAGGAATGCTGTTTCTATTCATGAATATGTCGTACGAAATCCGATAGTAAGGTTTTTATAGTTTTAATTTAGCGGGGTACTCTGCTGGCAACAAAAAGCTAGTGAAGGTGTGCTCCAAACATTAAGAAAAGCACCTACTACTCTAAGTCCTATATAAACGCGAAGTTGAAACTAACTGAACAACACATTCGATACCAGCGCAGCATATGAAAGCAGGCATATTTCAACAAGCCTGAAGTTAATACATTTTGGAACAAAGTTTAGGTGTTTTGTGCTTTTTTGTTCACTCTTCTTTCACCTGTCAATGAAATCTACATTGAAGTCTCTACAACGGAGCATTCTCTACAACACACAGCTTCAAACAACATGATTTTTCGCCTTTTCTGATATTAAAGCTTCAGTGTTTCGCATTGCCCACTTATAATTTTGAGATCTAACCAAGAACCTTCAGACCGCCGTTTGACTGATAATAATTTACCAATGCAAAGTCCTCCTGAAAGACATTTATCGCTGGTACCAAATATTGCGAAAGCTCATATATAGGTTTCTTTGACTATGCACCGTCCGTTCGCCCCCTAAATATATTTTACTTATTATTTCTCCTCCTCATTCAGGAGGCTGGGCTGACTTAACCGCCGGCCAATCTCTTTACGTTTCCTGTCATGAATTTAGTTTGTCTGCGAATCTTTCTCTCTCCTCCTCCTTTTACACACCCATATTACATTTTAAAGCACTTAGCCTGTTCTACTATTTTCCTATGCTGTTGCGGCGATGTCGAATGCGCGCTCGGATTGGTTGTATAAGGCAATGACATTCTGTTTTCAGTGCTGAAGGCTTCAAAGCAAGGAGGTGATGCCCAAATACTATGACAGAAACGAAATGTAGCACCATAACCGCAAAGATAATAATAACTTGGTTTTACAGTTATGGAAGGTACACTGTCTATCACAATTTTCTTCCGTAGACAGCCGACCGCACTTTAACAGAAGAGAGGAAGGTGGGTATGAATGAAGTCCTCTCGCGTTGGCGCAGTGGTTAATAAGCTTGACTATTGTTGCAGAGTGCCTGGGTTAGACACGACGGCCGGCAGCTGCGTTTCGTTGAAGAACAAACAAAGAAGTTTGGTTTGTGGGGTTTAACGTCCCAAAGCGACTCAGGCTATGAGAGACACCGTAGTGGAGGACTCCGGTAATTTCCACCACCTGGGGTTCTTTAACGTGCGCTGACATCGTACAGCACACGGTCAAGGTCCGTGTGTTGTGCGATGTCAGTGAGCGTTAAAGGTTCACGGGGGTTCGAAATTACTCCGGAGCCCATCAGTATGAAACTCCTTTCTTTGAGCAATAGCTTGGTGCAAGGAACAATGCCAGGTGTTTTGAGAACTTACATATGTGCCATTTCGTGCGCCACGGCATGCACGCCGCTCTATGTTGATGGTGTGTCTTCTCCGACCCCTACTTTTTCTCACTGCAGACGCCACCAATAAAAGCCATACCTGAAAAATAGACCGTACATTTTTTCGGAGTAATCTCCGGAGCAGCTGCATAGCTTTTATTTCAAATTATCATACTGATGAGCATCACGTGGCATAAAAGTATATGGAAGGCTCAATTATTTCACGATATTAAAATGCCATGAACATGCATCTAACTCTCGTTTCGCTCCGTATTCAGGGTTTTGTACATTTATCCGAGGGGAAATTTGTAACAGCAACCATTGGGTGTGTATGCTTGCTTCACTTACCTTATGCTGTCCTAAATGTGTTGCCCGTTATACCTAGCGGCACGGGCAGAGGCATATTAATTTATATATTTTTTTGGTAGCCTCACCATAACATATATGTCTTAAATGTGTGTTAATTTCTCTCAAAACTATTTTGTTTTATTCAGGACACTTACACAAACATAGAAAGAGTGGTACAAAACTATCGGCCTTTAATGCAATTAGGATGGTTCTGGAACGGCAAATCCTACACCCATCCATCTTGGTGGAACATCGGATAAATCCCGCATCCGGAGATCTTTGTGTGTAGGTAACAAAAAACATCACGCAAAGATCAGGCCCATAGAAGCTGATGAGGGATGTGCTCTTTTTAATAAGAAACACTCAAGCTACATTAGTAATGGTATGTGTTAGCGTTAATTGATGCCATATCACGCTCCCATCGCAAAAAAAACAACAACAACAACAATTGCACTGATCTAACTCCCGCTTAACAACTTACTACACTCAAAAGCGGTGCTTAATATAGTGTGGTGTAGTTTGTCTCGCTGATTTAGAATTCATAAACCGGGGGCAGTGTTTATTCAACGGCTTGCAGTTGGAGGTAAATAGGTCATCAGCTTCAATCCATATAATATTTTGCTCCAACATGAGTACCAGATGAATGATTGGTAAAAGACTTGCAGCAACACCGCCATTTCACAAATAAGAAAACAGTTGCATTAAATGCTGTACAAAAAAGGAACAATCTTGCCCCACATGCTGATGCGTTAGTAACACTGTAGGACAAGTATAAGAAAAATGAGGCTTCCTGTGAATTAAAATGTATGGATGTGACTGAAGTTTTCAGCGCGTGAATATGGCTAAACGGAGATCGTTTGTAGGCACAAACGCGTTTAAATGTATGTTTTAGAAGTGGAGTGATCGGTTAGGTGATGAAAAATTTATAATAATGTGTTACACCGCGTGTTGTGGCACATTGCAGGTGAACAACGCGATAAACTGATCTAAATGGTTACGATATATGTTAAGAAATGAGTATGCAGGAATTTGAAAAGGCGTCATATTAGTTTTGGAGGAAGTACCTGGGGCAAATCGTGATGTGCGCTTGGTGTTTCAGGCGCTTAGGTCAATTTATGAACGTGGAGCCAGTGATCGCACCTCTTTCGATGGCTCCATGACAAATACTAAGATTAAAGTTTCCAATTTCTGTAAGTAATATTTCTCTAACCTCTGCTCTCGGACGTGTTCGTGTCTGTGTCAAGCTAGGTCACCAAGCAGTGATTTTGTACTCATGTTACCGCCCTCCGTTTGAAACGTTTTTTTTTTTTTTGTTTTGCAATCAGCTGCACAATGATTTCAATAGACAAATCATAAGGTATCGTCCATATCCATTACTCCTATTATGCAATTTCAATTTTCCACGAGTAAGCTGGGCTTAAACCCTCTTTGTTCTCAGTGAAGCGGCAAGTGACAGCTTGGCTTTTGTAAATTTATGCTTAGACTTCAACTTCACGAACCTTGTTGCTGAGGCTACGAGAATAGGACCTACTTAAGCTTACACGCTAGACTTGATTCTTATTACTACATTTTCGCTTTTAAACCCATTAACCCGTTTCCCTGGTTTAAGAGAGCACGTCTTCTTACACTTTATCGTTCAAGACAGCACAAGACGCTTGTATTCTATTCCTTGCGCTATCAGAAACTACGCAAGGGGAGATTATTCGGCAACTAATAAATAGCTTGAGCTCTTCGTTCATGTTTTCATGCATGGCTTCAAACGCTCAGTGGAAGAAAATATGTATTTATTCAGAAACTAAAAAACTAAAATCATTATCTAATAAAGACATATATGGCATTACGGGTTTTTATGCAAAAGAACGCTAGCCTTAATTCACAGTTACCCTCAAAGGTTATCCAATAGCTGAAGCGGCTTTTTCAGCCAAGTCAATGCACAAACGTAGCTGCTTTTCGATGTGCATATCGAGACCCCTTTCCGATGCGTATATCGAGAAAAGATCCTCAATAATACACTGCCATTACTTTTTTTTCAGTAAGCCAGCAGCGTTTTGGAAGACTGTCAGACTTATCAGAAAAGATGTCTTAACTATTGAAGATCATAACAGTGACACCAGGAGGGGCGATTAGTGCCGCACCTTGATAAATAACATGTTTATGCCATCTTGATCGCATCCACCTTCAGAACTGAGGGGGTCTTAATCTAATAATGATTTCTTTCCAGTGGAGTCTCTCAGAGTTTGATTATTGGGAATTATAAATTTATTTAGAAACTTGAAACTGTCTTTCTGCGGCGGCGTTAATGAAATCAACTCGAAGTTTCTAAAGAAGACAGAAGTGTATTCATCTGTCAATGGGTGATGTTTTCAGCCATCAATCCAGTCTTCCTCACTTCCGTCCGAATGGAGAGTAGGCAATCTCCTCTTAACTACAGACCAATTTGTTAAGCATCTGCTTCTTCCAAACGTTAAGATCAAGAAACTTACTCAAGCCTCGCGTCATTTGTCCAAAGCAACAGTTATCTAGCTTATTCTAGCGCGATTTCCGTAGATACTTCGCCTTTTAAACCCGACTTCTGCCTGTCACTCACAGCATTGCCTCTACATTGTACCGCGGGTAATTTATTTTTGCATATGTTGGACCGCCAAATTATTTGGTAATGTTTCCCATAATTACTTCTCCTAAAATAGCGCGTTCAATATTGATTTTAATATTTATATATGGATAGAAATTTTTTTTCTTATAACCGCTCTGTTAACCAACGATTGCACATCAACCATTTGTACCGCAACATTCGGCATGCCCAAAGCGTCGGTTGTAGGTCTATTATTGTTTTTTGAGCGTTATGAATGACCTTCCAAGCTGTGTTAGGTCCTCTAATAAATTATTTACTTATGACTGGGTTCTCTAACTGTGTCTGTAACTGGTGTTACCAAAGGTTGACGACATTAAATACTAACAAATATAAGAGAATGATAATATCGCGCCATTCTAATACCCCTGACTGTCCCGGTTACTATTTTACCAGCGATAAACTGGAGCAAGGGTCTCTATACAAATGTCTTGCAGTTCACATAATCAATCATTCATCTTGAAAAGTTCATATCGATTTCATTATGCGACCGCTAACCATGCTCTCAGCTACTTGCACCGCAACTTCACTCAAGCACCTTCTCATCTCAATCTGATTGAGTATCAAACTCTAGAAAGACCAAAACTGGAATACGCATCGGCAGTACGGGATCCTGCTCTACATAACTTAATTGATATCGCCGAATCTATGCGAAACCACTCTGTTCATTTTATCACTCCAATTCCCATTGCACAGGTCACGTTTTCGTTATGAAATCAAATCATGGTCTTCCAGATTTATTTTTTCGCGGGAAAACTTCTCGTCTGTCTCTGTAACGTCCAACTTTCCTTTTCTGTCCGACAATAAAAAGGATCTTTTTCAGCCATCATGCATATCATGTCGCATGACCACCAGTTTAAGGTTGTCACACCCTGTTGCCGCAGTAATTTTCTTTAAACTCACTTTTTACCGAAAACTTGCATAAAATGTAGCCACCTTCCCCAATCCGTTGCCTCAATTTTGGACGCATCATCTTTCAAATCAGCGCTAATTGGCTACCTTTCGTATTTAAACCACTGTTATTGCTATTGTCAACAATTCTACACTTGGCACTTTTGTATATGTTTCTTTTTTGCACTGTACTCGACCCCTCAATAACGCCATGGTTCCTGACGGTATTGCAAAAAATGAAACTATGATTTTGCCACATGTTACAATGTAGCTTGAAGTTAGGACTATTTATTTGTTGCCATTTATTCTTGCTATTTTACCAAACCGATTTGCTATAAATAGGAAGGAAATGCCAACTCACCATTAACGCCTTTTTTAACTGTGTCATTTGTTATCAATGCTAGGTCACTCCTACGGAAAAAGGGTAATATCATTCTACACGGCTAATACCACCGTGCGGGAAAGACTATCTATAGTTTTCACTACATTTTAAGATAAAAGGAAAATATTCGCCAAGAAAAAACATTCCGCCGATTCAATCTGTCATAAAACGTTAAAATGCGAAAAGAGACCTACCTACTAAAAAAAACGCACGTGGATCTCATCTTTATGTATTTTTAACTTTCTATATGAGAGTAAATCGGTAAGAATTTTTATTTAGTGCGTCTTTTAGCAAAAAGTATACATTTGGAATATACAGCGAAATATTTACAATCTAACCTAAATATAACTTTTATTCAGGAATGCGGTCAAAATATGTTAAATATAGATTTGCCAGTTTCTTAGTGAATATTGAAAATATAATTTTAAAATGTGCGGTAACACCATATTTGATTTACCCTTTCGAGCGCATTTAGAATAGATGAAATACATGGGCGGTTTGAGTGTGTTGGCAATGAATCGAAAACGTACTATTGCCACTACAACATTAATTCGTCTAAGCGATATTTTATTCTTGCTCAATATTGGTATGTAGTTTTAATATCTGTCGAAAATCTAGACCTGAAATACGTTGCGAGCATATCTAGCATACCTCGAATAGGAAAACATACGAACGCGCTTTTAACAACCTGGCAATCTATTTAATAGGTACTATTGTAAATATAAAGGTATTTCGTTTGAGGTACACTTTAAGTATTGCTCGGCACTTTTGCATATTTTCCTTCAGGTACAATCTCTTTTGTAGTTAGAGCTGTTAACCTAATAACTGAATGCTACATCAAAGAGTAATCTTATTGCAGTACACGGAATACTGGTGAAAAAATGGTTAGGAATAAATCAGATATGAAGAATGGGGTACGCTATGACGTGCACAAATGATAACATCTATTCTTACACAGTGCCTATCGCTCCCGTTTTAGGTCATGAGGTTTTCTCTCGTATGCACACAGACGGATTAGGTATTTATCTTTCGATGGGGATAACAAAGCCTCAGAGTTTGTCTTTAACATGCATGGAATGTTCCTTGTATTAAGATTTCAATGTTTAATAGCTGGATCTTGAAAACTGAACAAGGGTTACTTTTTGAGAGATTAGCAAATATTAGCCATTTTTTTCTCTTGATAGCCGGCTCTATAAATAATTGCTGATTTTTGTTTTCTTACAGTATCGATAAGTATATTATTGGTGCATTTTCCATATATTTGTTTCCGTTCCAAACATTACATGCTATTTCTAGTGTATGCTAGTTTCAAGTGTATTCAATGATTGCTTGAAATCCATACATTTGACACATTATTCTTATTCTTTCTGCTAGCATTAAAAAAAGGTAGTTTAACAAAACTTGACAAAACAAAACAAACAAGCAAACAGCAAGAAAACAAAACAAAAAAAGCATTAAAAAAAGGTAATGATCGGATTCATAATAATTTGAATGTAAACTGTCAATCTATTGGTGGGACGTTTTTCGTCCGTGTGTAAGCCGAACTGTATAAACATGTTTTTGTGTTTTATAACGGTACTAATTAAGCAAAAAATGTATTTCTCACATATTTGTAAGAATATGCACTGTTGTATACCTAGTAACTTTATAATATATTCATTCTGCACCTTGAAGCATAGGGACAAAATATAAAAATATGAAGTAAAGTACAATAGGTTTGTAGTACATTTTTAGCACAGCCGTTTTTCTCTAAGGCATTTTTTTCCTGCACGACTTCTTAATGACTGAAAGCATAAAATACCTCTACAAAAGTTCACGTTTTGCGCCCCCAAAGCCAAAATATTTAGGCCGTGGTTATTTCAATTAATACATTTGCCTTTGTGTGGAGGAGGTTTCTCGGTGTAACAAACAGGGCATCGTGGTGACAACCAATGCTAGGCGCTGATTCGATCGAATATATATAGTGTTTATTTTGGTTTATTATGCAGGTTTATTTACAGCTCGGATTTCGGCACGCTTAGAACAGCCATACCAATTTCTCTTTCCTGTTTTGCCTCTTCCGCCACACCTTATCTTCCTCCAAAACAGGACCACGGGAGGTCCTTGATACAGCCCCCTTCGCAGACGACGCCCGGGGGGCGAGTCTAAGTTCATCACGTTGATAGCAGTGCTTTATGCGGGCCACGTGCACTACTTGAGTCTTCTGAGAACGGCGACCTTGGGTGGCCCGGCGAGAGACTACAAAGTTGACTGCGCTAAGGCATACCAGTACAACGGAAGGGCCAGTACTCTGACACAACAATTTCTGGGACAAGCCACGCTTACGCAGTGGCGTTCAAAGACACATCAAGCCCTTAGAGGCCTAATTAACATTTTGTTGACGCTTCTCGTAGTGTTGCTTGTAGCGTTGTTTGGGCGCTGGAATTCGAAGTCGGGCGAGCCGACGAGCTTCTTCAGCCGAAGAGAGAGTATTCACTATTGAAGCTTCAGCAGGGAGTGAGAAAGTTAAAAACATGTTCTGAGTACTTCATGGAACTCGTTCGTAAAGGAGAAAACCAGACTGTAACCTATCATTTCGTGTCGAGCAGTGTTGAATGCGTATCTTATAAAAGGCTAACTTCATCCTAGATTTGTGGCGGCAGTCGACATACTTTGCGAGCACATTGCTAATCGTAAGTTTGTTGCATTCGATAAGACCTTTTGTTTGTAGGTGGTAAGGAGTTGAATGACGAAAATGGCATAAGCAGAGGTGGAGCAGTTCTACAACAACTTAAGCCGTAAACTGTCGCCCACGGTTGCTTATTAAACCACGAAGAGGCATATGTCAAAGAATGATGGACCGTAGGAGAAAGGACGAGGCATCTGAAGCAGTACCTGTCGGTATGGCAGAAGTTTCACACTACCACGTAAGGCAGTCTGCGCACACGATGACTCAGCGGTGTCCGTTGGTGGAACGAGTAAATAGTCCTAGAAGGTAAAAATTGGCCTGTTCGAATGGGGTTCGTTTCGGCGTTATGGGCTGACGATGGCGAGGCGGAGAGCAGGTTGGGTGCTTGAATTTCTGGGATTGGAGGCATCTGGTCATAGAACGTTAAGTAGTTTGACGCAAAACGTTCCTTAGTCCTGTGTAATGCTTTGGCGAAACCCAAGGGTCCAGCCATGACATTGTCGTGCATTATCCAAAGAGCTTGACACCGAAGACTTGTAGGAACTACCGAAAGAAACTGTGAACCTACCGATGCGTAGTTCTTTCTTTATAGTAGACCATGACGAATGCAGAATGAGGTCGCAGGGTTCCGGGAACCCCTACTGAAAAAATTGTAATAGGCAATAACCTCACAGTTTCTCCAACAATCTTACTTAATTCACATAAGAAATCACATACAAGTCGCATATAATTGCATAAAGTCTCATAGCTTTTTGTACATTATCATAAATTATGTACGATATTTTATGATAATGATGTGAACCGTACGAGAGTCTATTCGATTAGATAAGATGTTATGAGGTTATTGCCACGTAGAACTTTCGGTTTTTCAGTAGGGACTTGTTGCATGAAAAAGTGGCGCTAACTCCTTATGATTCCGTTGTGCAGTCTTGAATTCACCAACATCTGGGAAGCTTGGAGAAATAGCAACTATATATTTATCCAAGATTTCACTGTCGCAATCAGTAGTTTCAAGCGACAACCATGGAAGGCATTCAGCATCCCCGTGCTTTCGACCACTTTTAAAAAACACAGTAACATTGAATTCTTGGAGGCACAAAGCTCACAGCGCGAGGCGGCCACAGCTAGGGACCACGAAGGGTTAAAAGTTAATGCAAGGAATTATGGTCCGTCACATTTTTAAATGCACATCAATAAAAATGTGACCAAAACCATTGCACACCGAAAACAGCTAAGTATTCCTGTTCAGTTACTGTCTAACTACGCTCAGCCTTACATAATCTGCAACATGTTCATAGCCATTGTGGCGCTGTATGAGCACTGCACTAACTTGACTGTTCTGTCGTCAATGTGAAGTTCTGTTGCTGCTGATGGGCAGACGTTGCATAGTACAGATCCTGATGTCAGAATAAACTTTTACTGACGAAAGGCGGAGCCACAATCGGTAGTCCACTTGAATGACACATCGTTTTGTCGAAGACAAGTGGATGTGCTAGGTCTGCAAACTTCGGAATAAAACCCCGGAAATAGGACCAAAGCCCCCCAAAACTCCTGAGCTGCTTTAACAATTTCGGCAGTTTAGAAAGTGAGAGCTTTAATCTTTTTGCTGATCATGGCTGACCACGACCTTGTCTACGAGATGTTCTTCCAAACAACACTTCTTTGAATTCAGTATCAGACCAGCTTTCTCGATATACTCCAAGACAATCTCTAATCGACTGTTGTGTTCACTAAAGATAGCTCTGAATATTACTACATCGTTCAAATAAGCTATACAAAAGTGCCCCGCCAGTCCGCGCAAAACTGTATTTATGAACTTTTCAAAGGGGCCTGGAGTGTTACATAATCTAAAGGGCGTCACATTCAATTCACAGTCCGTATAGGGCGATTAGTGCCATCTTTTCTTTATCCTTCGGGTGCATGGGAATCTTAGCCTGATCGCAGGTTGACTGAAAAAAAAAAATTGGAGGCAGACTGTAAGCAATCAATGGCTTCATCAATATGTAGAAGAGGATACACGTATTGTTTGGTGAAAGTATTCAGCCGTCGATATTGAACGCAAATCGTCATGTGCCATCTTTGTGACTAGTATCACAGGGGAGCCCACGAAATAGCCGATTCCTGAATGATGTCCTCATGTAGCATATCACAAACTTATTCTTCGATCGCCTGGCTCTATAATCAAAATACACAATAAGGATTATGAAGAAATGGATCAGCACTCCCAGTATTGATTCTGTGCTGAGCAAGGGAATTGTGAATCATTGGTGGCGAGTCCAGAGAGAAATCGAAAACCCCAGCATGTTTCGACATACCTTCCACAAAACTGTGACGGTCGCTTTTGGCTGGGATTTGTTAACCATGAGAAAGTATTTTGTCGTATCTACTTCTGAGCATGTGGTAGGCTGGGAATTGTCTATGCTGAGCACTGCCACATATCCAACAAAGTCATCATCAAATTTGACAAGTTTTAGGCAACCTGGCAATACAACAGATTTATTAGAACTGTTAGCAGTTCATAAAGTGTAATGAACATTCCTGATTCAGATGATGCAACGGGGAATCGGTACACATTTCATCTCGCAGTTGAGGGTGAGTGGTTCAACTGCAGTGTCGAACGCATCCTTGATAAAGCTTGAACTAACCACTTCAATAAACTCTGCAGACATTGCAGTAATGACTATGTCGTCAGATACCAAACACGTGCTAGCATTGGTCGGCCAATTTTCACGCAATGCAGGTTCAATACGCGTGCACATAGAAATGTCTCCGCGCGAAAGTCGAGAGTGGCCCCACATGTTCCAGAAAATGGAGCCGAACATTGACGTCATGCGTTAATCGAGCATGTACTGTGAACGCAGTTCGGGCTGTGCGGCCGGCGATAGCAAGGTTCACGGAACAGCTTCCAAGACGGTAAAGGAGTTCGCCCACACCACAGAATGTCACCGCAAAATCGCAACCAAATATAATGTTATGACTATGGCAGTTTTTAAATTCGAAGCGTATAATAAAAATATAATATAAATGGGCCACCAAAGCCATAACACGTACAAAGTACACAAACACTTCAATTCAGTTCTTCAACATCGAAATGGCAAAATCATAGGTGAGGAATTATTTGCGACGTCAGCTTCCTCTCACCGCACTGACTAGTTTCCTTGAGTGGCGACCGTGGTAGGGGAGAAGGGGAATGTAGTGGCTGCTGAAATGGTGGGGTCAGGCTGCTGTCAGAGGCCGGTGAATATTCGTTTGAGTTCAGCGCTGTTCTGTGCTCCTGTCGGCTAGATGTCGCTCTGCACTGATTCCCGCCAGGTGCTTCATATGGATCATCATTGTCAGCAAGATACCTTGTACAGGAGTTCACCCAATGTCAGCGATAATGCTGGTACGGATAGCAATTGCAGCAAAAACGCGAAATGTCTCCCATCATTCCACAGGCATAACACACAGTCGGCTCAAGTTCAGGTGATGAATAAGGCTCACCATCGCTTGGAATAAACTTTACATAATCTGCATGTCATCTACGAGGATGATGAGAGAGCTCGCTATTGTAGATGGTGATGGTGAGAGGTTCGATGTTAGGGCGATGAGCAGGAAAGCATCGGATTCGTCAAGGAGATGTAACAGAGGTAGCATAGCAGGCAGAAGATGCCGGTGTAGACGGGTCTGACGTGGCCCCAAATATCTTGAAGCCTCTCAATCTCTTCGCGGATGATCTGTCGAATTGTATCTGCCTTGTAGGTAGCTTCAGGTACATTCACGCTGGCGACAGGTGTGACAATCGGCAACCGACTAAACCTGTGATGATACGGCGTTGTTGCAAACCTTCAAACGTGTGGCAGTGCAGTGTTACATCAGCGGTAATATTGAAATGGTCTTTGTTGATGAAGAAGCTGTGCACGTCTTCCGCTCTTCCCTTGAGGAGGTGGTGCACTTTGTCTTCCTGAGTCATCCGAGCATTAACTATTATGCATAGCTTCAAGGCTACTATGCAAGTTGTGCCGGTCTGCCCCGGTACCTGCACTCGCTGAGAAAGAGTCTGTTCGGCGCTATTTTTTCAATCATCGGCATTGCCAAATCCCGCTCTCATTTCTTCCATGAAGCAATTCCAGGTTGTAAGGGATGCTATGTGATTGCAAACCATGTCCACACCGTTTCGTCAAGAAAATACCACATTTGTCCACTTAGTCCTCCCATCCCAGCAGTTGTATTACTCAACCGATTGTAGTGGGTCAGCCAGTCATTTACGATTTTCAAGGCTTGCCTAAAAAGTACCGGGGTTCCCGACACGGCTGTACGGTGGTCAGCTGAGCTGCTGGCATTGGCCATCTTCGTTAGTAGGGGGGGGGGGGG